>CAUYSK010003788.1:0-38671 GCA_963575035.1 Avahi laniger | reverse complement strand
GGCATGGTGGCGCATGCCTGTAGTCCCAGCTACTTGGGAGGCTGAGGCAGTAGGATTGCTTGAGCCCGAGTCTGAGGTTGCTGTGAGCTAGGCTGACCCCACGGCACTCACTCTAGCCAGGGCAACAAAGTGAGACTCTGTCTCAAAAAAAAAAAAAAAAGGTAATGAAGTGGCAGAACCTTAAGACTTCAAGCCAAGGTTCCTCTGAGCACATGCTGTATAAAGGATTTAAATTCCCATTTGTCTTGGACTCTGGTAAAGTCATATTTTGCAACCACTTATGAATCTTTTCCCTAAATTTTAATTCCTGCTACTTAGCCAGTAGCTTTTCCTGCAATACTTTTACATAGTTTTCCCTGCATCATATCTCCTTTGAGTTTAGTACAACAGTGGCAGTACCACACCTGGAGGTGAGATAATCCTACAGTTCTGGAGGTGCCTAGCCTCAAAAGGATCAGGGGCACAAGGCAGAACTAAGAGTAACAAAAAGGATATCTGCAACATGGATAACTTAGTAGGAGGCATACGGTTTTAATAATGATGGTAACAGCAGCTGACATTTATTGAATCATAACATTTACCTGGCATTAGTCAAAGTGCTTTGCATAGATATCCTTTCTATCCAACACTCCTAGTTTAGCTATTGTTTCTATTTCCCATTTACAGATCAGGAAACAGAGGCACCAAGTGTTAAGGTAATTTTCTCAGGGTTACACAACTAGTATTAGAGAGATTGACAGAGAAGGGGGAGAAAAGGCAAGGAAAAAACTAGAGATTCTCTGGGGACTCTGAGTAGCAGGAGCTTGTGGAGCATATATTTCCTGAGCTGCAATTAATGTAATTCTGTCACAAGGTTGCCAATCTTTGTGTCTCTTCATTCCCAATCTCAAATCCCAAGAGAGTGCACCTGATAGGTCCAGCTTTGGTCTATCCCTTATAAATTAATGGGCTCTGATGAGGGAGCACTGGAACGTGATATAGATATGGTCACCCCCCATATGAAGGGAACTGTCTAGAAATGTGGTATTGGTTGTAAGTAGGCAGCCACTCTAAGTGTTATCTACTGTATGACCTAATGATGCAAGAAGTTATCACATGCATATGCAAACACAATTTTCTGCAGCTGATAGATGTTCCAACAAGAGTTACATTCATCAACTAAAATACAGAGTGCGTAAGTTTTATTTTTGGTTTTTCTGGAGTATATATGTATACTGACTGAATTAGGAACCATTTGCTATCTCATTTTCCTTAATATGGAACCCACCCTGAAATGATGGACTTCTATTTCTAATAGCATGCCATTTTAGCTACTGTGAATGAGCCACCTGGCAAAAACAACTAAAAATTCTAGATTAAAAAAAAATCAAATACACTGATGAACTGGTAGGAAATGAAGGAATTCTCAGAGAGGATATATAAACAGGGGAAAAGATAGGAAAAAAGGAAAATGAGACTATCTTGAGAAATAAGCAAGGGCCAAAGTGGGCTTTTGTTCAGAGATTATCTGTCAAGTTCTGGACACCCAGAGCTCCTGCTTTGATAGTTGTGCAGTAAGCCAGGGTCACAAGATAAAGCCAAGTATCATTTCAAACAGCAGAGTCTTAAGGGAGATAAAAATCTAGGGCCCCAAAGGACTCTATTTCCCATGGAAGGGTGAATGTGAAATAAATCTCATCCTCAGAAGAGGCCAGTAAGGAAACATGCCTATCTTGGCCTTGGAGCCCAGTAAACGGAGCGGGGGAAGTCTCCTCTGAGAATCTATAACAAGCCCTTTGGGTTAGAGGCCTAAATTCAATCTGTCTGTGAAATAAAATAAACATCAAGTGGAGAATTTAATCTGGTCCTAAGGTACATGGTGTCTGCAAGCAACTTTCAGAAGGAAATTCTAATACTCTCCAAGAAAACTCAATTTTAAGTCAAGCCTCAAAGAATGCTTATGCTTACAACTCCAGAAACATGAGTTCAGAGTTCAAAAATCACAATCCACAGGGAAACAGGCACTATGAGCAAAAAGTGTCTGTTTCTGAAGAAACAGACATCATAAGACTCATAGAATTTTCAGTATTGGATTTAACTGAAACAGAATATAGACTAAATATGTTTGATTTGCATAAGAAATTAGAAAATGGCTTGAAAAGAGAACCAAATAGAACTTCCAAAACTAAAAATTACCAAAAATTTTCAAATAAAACATATAAAAGAAAGATTAAGACAAATGTAAGATAAAGTGAGAAAGTCTTAGAGAGGTCTTTTAGATGTTCTAAGGGATAATGGAAAAAACTGGAAATAAGCAACATTGAAGAGATAATAGTTGAGAATTTTCTGGAATTGTTGCAGGACACCAACCCTAAGATTCAGGATCTCCTCAAATCCTAAGCATGGTTAAAGAAACTTTAAGGAAAGAAAGAGAGAAAGGAAGGAAGCATGGGATCCAGACTTAGATCACTGCAAAACTATCAAAGAAACAGGCAGAAGGAAGGAAGGATGAGAAAGAGGTGGAAGGGAAGGAAGGTGGGAGAGAGAATGGTACTAGATTGTAGATGCAAGTACAGAAAATAAACTGGGTCATTCTTATTAGGATTATAGTTGAGATTGATCGATATGACAGGAAAGTATCCTGATTAAAAGCAGTGAGAAAGTCTTGAGTACAAGAATATTCAACGGTGGAAGAAAGCAGAAAACACCACAGACGGAGTTTCAACTCCAAGCTGAAAACAGAAACAGAAAATTAAATTATGAACTAAAGACAATTTCCCCTGGAAAACGAAGAGAATTAAGAAAAGAGGGGTGGAAAGTAACAATACCTAAAATTTACTGAGTTTTTAAGAAAAATTTCCAAAAGGAACTGAGCAGGGAAATACTAAATGTATCACCTGTCAACATTTGCTAGGGGTCAAAAAGTAGAAAAAGACAACACCCAGAACCACAAAGCTCTAATACAGGATATTTACTTAACATAATCTAAAGGTATTGCTAGTACATCCCATTACATATAAAGGCTCCATCCGTTATTCACGGTTGCTTACTATTTTTTCTTTCTTTCTTTTTTCTTTTTTTTGGCAGTTGCAGGTTGTATGTGTTACATTAGCACGACGACGAGACGGACCGCAAACTATAATATATAAATAAATGGCTATTGACGACTATTTATGCATCTTTTCATCTAGGAAATGCATATTCACTACATACCTTCAGTATAAACTATTTTAAAATTCCATATGCGCCAACCAGATGTCTCATTTATATCTTAAAAGTAAATACTGAGAATAAATTCCAGCAAAGAGTTCTATTCTAGACAATCCGAATTGTCCGAACTTTGCTGATTGTTCCAGCGTTTGGAACCTTTGTTATTTGCTTAACACTACTTGAAATCCATGACTCACAAACGCCCGGGCATGGAGTCACAAGAAAGAACAGGTGAAAAGTTGTCCCTAGTTGTGTTCTGCGGGCATACAACTCCCGTCATTCTCTGTGCAAAAATCAACAAATAAACAGAGGCACCGCATTTCAGATTCTGTTGCGCACCGTTTGCAATGGCGCCTGGTTTTGGTAGTCTCTACGTGGAGAACTGCCAGCGCGTCAGTCCTTGCTCAGGAGGAATAAAACTACAGTTCCCACAAAGGCGCGGGGGCAGACACCGGCTGGCTTACGTCACTGCTTCAGCCAACCAATGACAGCTGCGGGCGGCAGTGAGGCAAGCGCCGTCAGGCGCCAAAGTGGTTTTTTTTTTTTGTTTTTTTTTTTTTTGCCGGAGTCGAGCGGGTGCTGCTAGCGGAGGCGCCATATTGGAAGGGACAAAACTCCGGCGACAGCGAGTGACACAAATAAACCCCTGGACCCCCTCGTTCCCCCAGCTCTAAGGGCCGCGATGTTGTACCTAGAAGACTATCTGGAAAGTGAGTGCGCGGTGCTGGCGGGGGCCGCCTGTAGGACCTGCGGGCGGGCGAGAGCGCGAGTGGACGGGCAGGCGAGACGGCGGGAGGGAGGGGGAGGCGGGGGATGTTTCTTTCTCACGGTAACTGGCAGCCTCGTTGTGGGCTGCCGCCCCCCCGGGCCCCCCCTACGCACGCACGCACGCATCGACGTAAGCGCGTATTTCGCCGTTGGTCCCACCCCTCTGACGAACTCTCCCTTTGACAGTGATTGAGCAGCTTCCAATGGACCTGCGGGACCGCTTCACCGAGATGCGCGAGATGGATCTGCAGGTGCAAAGTAAGTCGGCGCGTTCGCTCGTGTTGGCTGCGCGCGTTCATTGCCGGACTTGCGTGCCGTCAGTGCTGGCGCATGCCGCTATTTGTCCTTAACTCGCTCCGCTACTGCTTAAGGAGTTGTCGAAGAAGTGAGTGTGCTGCGTCTCGCCTCTTCCTTCTCACGCTACTTTTCTTGTAGCTTTTACAAGAGAAGAAGACATTTGGATACGTGTATTCCTTTCTCGAATTTGGGACTGTGTGAAAAATATTTCTCTGCTTTCATTGAGAATGTAGATACATGTTTTAGTGGACATCAACATAAACGCTAAGATGATTTGGGCTTGAGCCTTTATGTATCAGACTTAGATTTGCATTTATAACTTCGATTAAAGCTCATTCTGTTCAAAATTTCCAAGAGTGGAAAACAGAAGCGCAGAGTATATGTAGAATGTCAAATTTTGAAAAGTTACGCATTATAGGATACACTTTGAATTGTCAACAGATGCTCATTTTGTTAATCAAAATGACTGAGGGGAATAAGATTTTACCGTAGAGCTTATTGTCTACTGTAATAAAAATTTCGGCAGTTAATGGGCATTTCTTTTTCTTTCAGTGATAGCTTGGTAGTCCTGTGACTTTTTTCCCAAAATTAACCTTGTTCTTTCATAGAGTAAAGACTGTAAGTAGGTAGCTCAGGGACTGCTTGAGGTAGCTAAGAATCTGACCTTTTCATTCCCTCTTGCTCCTCTGCCCCCACCACACACACACTTCTATACCCTTTGTTCATGAATATACTTTTCTCAACCTCTTTGTCAGTTTCATGTGGCACATAATAAAAGGGGGCATCCTATGGAAGCCACCTACTTCTGTTCAGTGGATTGTAGTGTGGAAGTCTGAAGTATGTGTGGTTCTCCAGCTAGCTTACAAAACCGGATTTAACTTTAATATAGCTGAAATGCTAAAGATATGCCAAAGTGGTGTTCTTTGTAGGATTGAGCACAGTCTTTGATGTCAGATAGATCTGAGTTTACTTTAGGGCTTTAATAATTTACTCATTGACTTTGACTGCATTACCACTTCTGAGGGGTTTTCATTTTCTATAAAAAGTGAATCATCTGAGGATTTAAAGTAATCCAGAAAGTTAGAATGTATAGTACCTGATAAAAGTAGGCATTAAATAAAGAGTAACTCTTATTTTAAATTTTTTAATTATTATTGAAAATTGTAAATTCTCTTGTAATCTGGACTTAGATTATTGTACAAATTACAGGGTTTTTTTTAACTTGCATTTTTTACAATACCTAGAAATTTTCTACAGTTAATAGATATTATGGATTAATGGAAGAGACTTGTGTGTCAAGTAAGCGAACAGATGCTTATTTAAAACAAAGGAAAATATGTTTAAAAAATTAACCACGGGACTTCTGAGAATCTTTAAAAAGCTATTATGCATTGAAAATTTGCAAAAGAAAAATATAGTAAAAAGATTTTCTTCAACTTACCTACCAGTAGAATTCCTTTTAGCTATTTTTCCTTTTTTAACAGACATCCAATGAGATGATTATTCTTGACACATAGAGGAAAAACTTACCTTGAATAAATAATATAGTGTATTAAGTGAATAAATGATTGTACATACTTTCAGTTGTGATATGAGATGATGAGATATTTAATGCCAACTAGCAAATCTTTTTATCACTTTTCCTTATTAAAAGAAGTGTAAGAGGCTGGGGGCGGTGGCTCACGCCTGTAATCCTAGCACTCTGGGAGGCCTAGGCGGGTGGATCACTCAAGGTCCGGAGTTCGAGACCAGCCTGAGCAAGAGCAAGACCCCGTCTCTAGTAAAAAAATAGTAAGAAATGATCTGGACAACTAAAAATATGTATATATATAAAAAAACTAGCCGGGCATGGTGGCGCATGCCTGTAGTCCCAGCTACTCAGGAGGCTGAGGCAGAAGGATTGCTTGAGCCCAGGAGTCTGAGGTTGCTGTGAAGTAGGCTGATGCCATGGCACTCTAGCCCCGGCAACAGAGCAAGACTTTGTCTCAAAAAAAAAAAAAAAGAAGTGTGAGGCTTATCTAGTGGTGCTTTAATTGTGTTTTGGCACATTCGACCGATTTAGTGCCATCAGCTTTTGACCCCACGGGTATACTGTTCAAAAGCTATGGTATAGTTATTGATTCTACTTAAACTATTGAAAAAAATTTGAAATAACAACAAAAATAAATTGTCAGTAGGGAAAATTGTAACTTTTTTAAACTAAGGTAATTAATGCATTATATTAATATATTTACATAATCAAGCATAACATATTTACGTTACTAACCAAGTGAAAGAATCTGTATTGTCAGGTTTTTCTCCTCCTTCAAATCAAAGCATGTGTATTTGGTATATGAATTTGGTCATCTAACTATGAAATGTTTTTGTTATGTCATAGATGCAATGGATCAGCTTGAACAAAGAGTCAGTGAATTCTTTATGAATGCAAAGAAAAATAAACCTGAGTGGAGAGAAGAGCAAATGGCATCCATCAAAAAGGTATGTGTGACACTTCAGATGATTTGTCAATAAATATTGGGATCCTCTGAAAAAGATGGGTTAAAATTAAATAGTTTTCTTTGGGAAAAACGAGGGGAAGTTATCAATGGCTCTTTAGAATTTAAGTAATTTATTGTGTTTTAGAGGTTCAGGTATAGAGATTTTTAATCATTAAAACATTTTGGTAATTTTAAAAATTGTTTTAATAATTAGTGACTATTAGAAAGTTACAGACCATTTTAAAAGTACATTTTTTTCTATTTTGTTTTATTCTAGTTATATATAATTAAAGTTGCCTTATTTTTAGAGATACAATACTCTATTTCCATTTTGACCACAAACTGGAGTGAAAATTAGGAGACCTTGAAGAGTATTTTATACCTTGTTAGATACCTGAGTTGGTAGAGTCATGAAAGAACAGAATCTTAAAAGTCCGAAGGATCCTAAAAAAGCCTTTTAGTTTACTCTCTATATTTGCACATGAATTGGGTCTAGAAACACAAAATTCTTTGAGTTTTTGTTAGTTTTATAGTACTTATAGCTCTCTTCCAGGTTAACATGGACATCAGCTCATACCCCAAGGGTGCTTTAAACATATGATCTAATTCATTCAGGGATATGTTGGAAGAACAACTTAAAAAACTTGCATTTGGTCAACACTCTGCCATTTAGCTGTGTGACATTGGACAGGTCTTTTAATATTACTGAATAATAATGCCTCCCTAAACCAAACCTTCATAGAATTGTTCAAGTATTAAATAAGAAAGAAATTTGGAAACTACAAATTGAGTAGTTGTGTTATTTATTCTACTGCATGGAGGAAAGATTATTTCTGTTAGGAGAAAAAAAAAAGTCACAATCTATAACAGAAGTGGTCCTTGCTTGGAAGATACCTGGTGGCACAAATGTATGTGAGTATGGACATCACACATATACATCCCAGAGTCATTGATCATCCTTTTAATATATTAAGTTTTTGATATAGCACAACTTGAATATACCCCAAAAAGTCTGGTGCCTTCTGGAAATTCATAGTATTTCTCTTGCTTTTTTTTGTTTTTTAATAATTTGCTTTAGAGGAGAAATCTAAAGTATAGATTGAATTGTATGGATTTAAAATGGGAGTTATAGAACAACTGGAAAATAGGGATATGCAGATCAGAATCCTTTCAATAGCTGTATTTTTATTAAAAAGTTTTAAAAATGGAGTGTAAATGTACTTTACAAGTTTTAGACCAATTTTAATTAATGTTCTTTTTTTTTTGTTTTAAGTACTATTCATTAGGTCATGTAGCTTTTTCTAATACAGAAACTAGATTTGGAATGGTATTTATTTTTATTTATATCTTTACCAGGAATTCTGGACATTTTCCTTTAATTCCTGGCCATTGTCCATAATTTCTAATCCTTTCCCATCTCCACCCTATCTCTAACAAGGTTTTTATTGTTAATGTAGGATGACTGACAGTGATAATGGTATGATAATGTAAATGTGTTATATGTTCTCCATATGTATATTTTAGAATCATTAATTTATTCTTGGAATGAAAATGTTTTTATTCAGGACTACTATAAAGCTTTGGAAGATGCAGATGAGAAGGTGCAGTTGGCAAACCAGATCTATGACTTGGTAAGTAAAATTAATGTGCATACAGTGCCCCCAAGTATTTGAAAAATGGATTATGTTTTAAATTTTAGTAGCTTAAATGTTGTAGAAAGAACACACTAAAACTGAAGTTTTCCTCTCTTGATCCCACTGTATTGATCCCATTTAATTTAAGAGCTCAGTATCTATTTTTTAGTTTCTTTGTAAAAGAGTCAAAGAGAGTCCTCAGTGTTAGTTAATAGGTCAAGAACTTACATTTTCTGCAAGGCCATGTTGCTGTAACACTGTATCTGATTTTAGATACTTTTTATAAAAGAAAAATTAGTGTGTAACTTTATTTTGATAATCCTTATCTTCTTAAGGTAGTGTGCTTACTTGCCTAATAGATCATTTTGAGATTGTTTCTGTGGTAAAATATACAGAGAAATACTGTGTTGACAAAAGTTCTTGGTAGTCTGATTAAAATGAAGAAGAGAATCATCTAAATCAGTGTTTAACTGAGTGATGTTAATAGATAGTACTTAACAAATATGTCGGTTTGGGAAATGTTAGATGACATAAACTTTAATAAACTTTAAAAAAGGCTTCTTTTTTGCAGCAACACCTTTAAAAGATTTAAATCACTAAGAAGACAGATACAATATGTAATATTTCTCTAATTGATGTAATTATGGTGCTCTTTTTTTATTATGTGAAGCATCTTCTAAAATGCATACTTTAGGAAATACTCTGTTTTTGCTTTAAAGTAAGTTAAAGCAGAAAATAAATGCTCCCTTTTGGTTAACTTTAGTATATAGAGTTCATAGCTTATTTGTGCAGTCTTTCCTGGGTACGGCTTTATTACTGAACAAGTACATGTAAATATCATTGGTGAGCAGGACACAAGATAAAATGTATATACCTCATATGGTATAAATTATAAATACTTATACCAAACTAGAAAACATTTGTCATGTAAAGCCATTGAAAATGTTTAGTTGTTTTTATATACTAAAAATATCTTAATGGCTATAATAACCTAGGTTCTTTTGCTCATACAGTTATTCTAGAAAACATTTTGTAAAAGACGCTGCCTAAAGAAAGGTAGAGTAGGCTGTAGCTTGCTTTACTGTGGAATAAACAAAAAGGTTTTTAATTGTGTTAGTCTTGAATTATGTCTGTGAACATAGAAAAAGGCATTTATGTTTGAATGTAAGACAAATTTGCTTAATAACATTCTTCTGTTTAATGACTGTGTATTAGTCTTTATTTAGAAACTACATGCTTTTTAATTCATATAGCTCTTTGGTTCTATTCTTTTTTTTTTGATGTTGTTTTATTTTTACATCTTTACTAAAGATATTTTGTGTATTTAGAGAAAAACAACATAAATATATGCTTTTTAAATATGTTTATATGTATTTATCTGTTATGAATCATACTGTTCATCCATACTGTGGCTGATAAAATGGAGTTTTACCTGGGTATAATGGAGGAATAAAAAGTAAATGCCAGAAAGGGTTCCTGTCCTGTAAACTGCTATACTTGGGAAAACATACCCACAAAGTAGAGTGGAGGATCCATATATTAATAGAAAGATATAACAAATAAAGGTCAATACAATTAAGTGTTAAGGGGTATTTGGTAAAAAATTGAAGTAAGTCATTAAAGAGTTATTTGTTGATTTCTTAGAGGGTATGAAATGAGTTTTGAACAGAGTTTATTCAGAGGGTCAGGGGCCTAGATTAGGTGTCGTATTGAGGGGAAAGTATTTCATTCAGAGATAATGGCATAAACATAGAGTGAAAGTAAAAACTAATAAATTATTTGAACGGGATAGATTACCGCGATTAGAGAGTGAAGTAATAAAAGTCATATAATAAATTTAATAAAATGCAATATATAAGAGTGAGATAATAAAGGTCATATACATTTAATAAAATACAATAAATATAATAAAAAATGAATGCACATAATGGATCTGTACAGATTTGAATTCAAACTCTAGCTCAGCCATTTCACTAGCAGTATGACTTTGGAAAAGTTATTTAATCTTGAACCTCAGATGCCTGCTGCAAAATAGCAGTATTAATTTATACCTTATTGGAGGAATTGCATTACATTATATATGAAGCTCTTAAGCATTCGCTTCTTTTAAGACTTGGCACATCTCCTTTCCTGAACTGGAATTGTCTGCTTTCCTGAAGCCACTGCTTCTGTCAGCTCTGCCAAGTTGAAGTTTTCTCTCACTCGCCTAGTACCTTTAGGGCTGCCTTTGTAACTGCCCTTGCCTGCTGCCCAGCTAGAGGCCAATACACTGAGACAGCAGGAGTTGCATCAGAAAAAGGGTTTAATATTACAAAGTACCAAGCAAGGAGATCGGAGAAATTTCTCAAGTCCATCTCCCTGAAAATTTTGGGGCTAAGATTTTTAAAGGTGCTTTGGCAAAAAAAAAAGGGATAGGGTGTTGGGTCTGCTGATTGGCTGGAAATGAACCCATAGAGTTGGGAAACAGAAATTGTCTTCTTGGTTGAGACAGTTCCTGGATAGAGGGTCACAGGACTTGTTGGATAAGTTCCCATGCATGGCCACTGGTCTGGTTGATGTCAGTTGATCCTCTTGAATACAGAGTCTAGAAGATATCTCAGAGAACAGTCTTAGGTTTTTATAATAGCTGTGTTATCTATAGAAGTGATTGGGGAGGTCACAAATCTTGCCCCTGTCAGAGGTATGTGACACTTAAGCAGTAAGCAAATACAGCCGTAGGCAAGTTGGGGAACAGTGGCTAGTTAACCTTTAGCTATGTCTGTACTTACATAGAAATCAGACTTTTTGTCACAGTTCCTATCTTATGCTTTTGCATTATTAATAATGTAGGCAGTTTCACTATTTCTCCTTCCCTCCCCTCATTTCCCATCTCCTCCCCTGTCTGCCCTCTACCTTTTTGTTTTCTTTATCCCTTTGTCTCATGCTCCTTTTTTTTTAAATACTTCATTGTTATTTCAAGTGACCATTGTATCCTGAATACAAAAATCCCTTCTTCTTTGAAATTTAGTCTTTTTATTGTCACTGTAATTTAATGGCTTCTAGGCCAGTCTTCTTCATTTATTGAGAAACTGGCACCTCGTTCAGAGTTGTTCTCTGTTGAAATCCTCTTACTTCCTAGTCTTCAACTTCTTTGACTTTGGTAAATATGAACCCACTTCAGTTGCCACAGGCTAACCTGATCACTTGGAATACCCCACTTCTGAAAAACGTCCTGCATCTACACTTGACTTCCTTCTACTTTATCAGCCCTTTCCTGTCCAATGGAGACCCTGATTGAGCTCTCCATCTCTTTTCTTACCCTTACACATTGTTGTTGTCTTAGGGCATGTTTTTACTTGCTTTAAAGATCAGTAGTCATCACCCCCTTAGCTAGCACAGATGGAGAAAGTCACATAGCCATGTAGTTGATGCCGCTACAGATTCGTTGTTTTCATTATCATTTGGGCCCTTCACATTTGACACTACTTGTTTGTCCTTGTATTTGAATTTGGTTAGTTTCTCTTGTTCCTCCCAATGGTTGTTCTAAAACTGTGCTGCACTTGTCATACAAACATTCCCCTTTCCAGTCATATGATGTTGCCTTGCATTGAGAATAATATATTTTCAGGCTAGCTGGTGGGAACCTAATGAAATATCTCCTGCTTATCAATTTTGCAAAATCTCATGTCTTTCTATGGTCTTATTCTCTTACCTCTTATCTCAAAGGATGAGGTGTTTTTCTTCCTTTTTGTTCTTCTGCTTTTGATGTTCTCATCCCTTCCTAAGGCCTCTGTGATTTTGCTGCATCACTTATGCTTTCTCTTCTTTATCCTCAGTCTCTTTTCTTTCAGCTGGCTTCCATACCATGTATTTAAATATACTTAGATCTTCCTCATATTTAAAAAGAACCCAGATAAACAAATAAACACAAATTCTGTTATGAATGCATGACTCTACTGTAGTTGGCATTGTCCTTGAGTTTCTCACTTATCCCCTTTGACATTCCCTCACCTTCGGTTTATTCCTAAACCATGGCAATCTGGATTCTGTTTACCAATCTTATGAAACTTAAGTTGATAACTTCTGTATTGCTAAATCCACTGGGCACTCTTCAGTTCTTTTTAACTGACTCTGTCAGGAAATTGAATGTTGTTTACCATTCTTTTTGCCTTGACATTCTTGCTCATATATTACCATGTGACTGCTGTCTCCACATTCTCTCATCTTAGTGGCCTTTATCTACCTCCTTCTTGGATTTAGCTCGATGATGGTGTTCCTCAGGGTTCTCTCCTTGACCTATGCTGTTTCTTACTCTCAGATGGTTTTTACATAAAGGTAATTCTCTTCCCCTCTTCTGCCTGCCCGAGAGGGCCAGTAATATCAAATGCCACACAGGGAATAATTGTTCTGTCAAATGCCAATTTTATCCCTGCTCCCTACATCACACCCAAGTTGAGAAACACTCCATTATCTTTCTGTGTGTTCTCTTAGTTTTAACAATTAAACATTAATTCTTCCTTAAGCCGAGACTTATCCTTTGTGTCTTTTCATCTTATCTGGGAATTCCCAGGCCCTAGAACTTGGTGTAATAAATCTTAAAACTCTTAGTCTCTCCTTTTTCTTCTCCTACCCTTCTCCTACCCCTTTTTGTTCCTAAATCTCAGAAGAACCACTGACTTTGCAGTCATTCAAATTAGGATACCCTAGACTGCTTCTTGTCCCTAACTTCCTCACTTTTACTTACCATCTCTTATTCATTTTGCTGTCTGAAGCACCTCTATTTTTCCTTCTTCTCTACTTTTTTAGCCTGCTGTAGTTCACATACTTTTAAACAATGTATGTGTATATGATTAAAAACAATAAAATGTTCATGTCCTAAGTGTACAGTTCGCATTTTGACAAATGTGTACACACTTGTAATCCTTACCCCAGTCAAGTTACAGAGCGTCGCCATTCCCTCTGGAAAACTCCCTTGTGTCATTTCCAGTGTCTCTTCCCTCGAGTACTCTTCACCTCCCACCTGAACAATTATTGTAGCCTTTTTAAATGGTGTTTCTGCCTTTGTTTATCACCCTTATTCTAAAATGTACGTTTAAGCATGTTGTCCCCTTGTTTGAAATTTTTCAGTGTTTTGTTTCCAACTTGTTTCATCGTGTCACGCGGTCTTTTTTGATCAGGTTCCTGCCCGATCTCTAACTGCAGCTCTTTCTTTGTCTTACCTCCCATCCCTCATCTGCGTCTACGTGCTCTGTCCATAGTGAACATACTGCATCTGTATCACTCTCCCTGACTGGATGACTTTCTTTTTCATGTTTACTTGGTAAACTTTTCTATGTCCTTCATAATCCTATACATGCCTTGCCTCTTAATTAGCATCATTTTAATAATCTTGTGTCATTTGTATCTAGGTGAAAAGATTTAACGGCTTTTAACAGAAAAGGCATGTAAGAGTGGTTTTAAACAAAGGATTTATTTTGCTCTGATGTGAAATAACTTTTGGAGGAGGCAGACCAGGGCCTGTATGGCAACATCGTCAGTGTGCCAGGCTGCTTCTCATCTGTTCCTTTGTCCATTTGGGACAGGTAGAAGAAGACTTGCAGTGGGGGATTACTCAAAAGGGCACATTTTGTAGTTCAGTCAGCTTTTTAAAAGAGTCTTCCTGGAAATCTTTCCTACTGACATTCAATCTTATTGACTCCCTCTAACTGCCAGAGGGGCTGATGAATATTGTCTAACAGGGCCCACTGTCCCCGCAAATAGGTGGGTTCTGTCAGAAAAAAGGGGAGGATCTTATGTAAATAATTAGCAGTTTGTGCTTTACCGTATCCCTCAGCATAATCATGTCAGCCTCCAAATCACTGTTATTCAGATGATTTTACCTTTACTTCCCTACTATAAATGTCAAGAACTATGTCTTTTTGTTTTAGTGTCTTCAGGACCAAGCAGAGCTATCCTTCAGTAAATATTTGTTGAACAAAATTACCTGAATATGTTAATGAAGAAGAAAAAGCACTAACATGACTCCCAAGTTGTGAGTCTTGGGGATAGATGGTCTAATGGTGTCATTGTTGGTATCAAGTATGTTTTAGTTGGGAGGCAATTTCTCAAAAGGTAATAGAGGTGCTGAGATTGTTTTCGTTTTGATGGACAAACAAGAATAGACTGCAGCACAAATACCTACTTTTTTCAAAGTGTGACTTCAGGAAAAGTGAAAGTAATGTAATTCAGGTGGGTTTAGTTTCTTTGTAGCATCACTTTGGTAGCAGAGAAAGGAGACCAAATACTCAATCTTATAATCCTTATCTTTATGCAAATCTGTTTGGTATCCCTCTTTTTAAATTGCTTTTATAATTTTGTTAGTTTCTTCAATTTGGATAGATTTCCTTCTCTGCTATAGGAGGTCACTTTGTACGTTCTAAAACAGGATTTGCTGGTATGCATTCAACAAAAGGGACTTTTTAAAAAATGTTAAAACTTACAGTGAATTTGAATAGTTTAGCTAAAAATATTTTCTACTTTATAATACTTTTCTTGGTTTTTTCAGTTTCTTTGCTTTTGAAGAGCTTCCCTTTTGAATTATGACAAAACATTTATAACAGTAAAGCAAACATAACTATGCAAAATAATGACAATATTGGACATTAGTTAACTCATTCCCAATGAATTTTTATTTATTTATTTATTTTTTTGGGCAAAGTCTTGGTCTGTTGCCCAGGCTAGAGTGCAGTGATACAATCATAATTCACTGCAACCTCAAACTCCTGGGCTCAAGAGATCCTCCTGCCCTAGTGTCCTGGGTAGCTTAGACTACAGGCATGCACCACTATGCTGGGCTAATTTTTTTTTTTTTTTTGTAGAAATGGGGTCTTGCTATGTTGCCTAACCTGGTCTCAGAAACTCCTGGCCTCAAGCAATCCTCTGACCTTAGCCTCCCAATATTTTATTGTTTTTCTAAAATCAAAAATATTACATCTTCTAATCAGAACACCTGAGAGTAGGTGAGGTTGTTGATCATTCTGTATCCTCAGAACCTGACACATTAGATTCATCAGATGGTGAACAGAAGGGAAAAGATTTTTGTGGTGTTCTAATTCGGTGTTTTCCAATCCTTAGTTATTTCCTTCCCACATTTGTGGTGGTTATAATATCTGCTTACCATCTGTACATCTACAAAATAAAGTTTTAAATGAAATTTATTTAAGAGGAAAACTTACTAATTTGATACTACAAACAAATGAAAAACTAGCATCACTTATAAATAAGTAATTATTAAAATGTCAAAAACTATTATATACCTTCTTGCAATGCTTGTGCTTTGTACATATTGCACAAAGTGTCCCGTGATATTTAAACACTTTATGCTTGAGAGTAAGAAATTGGCTTTATTAGCCATGTGAGTAATTGCAGTCAAACATAAGGGAATCATTGACTTGTTCAGTAGGGAGGTCGCTAAGTGGAGTTACCCTGTCAAATTAGTTACTTCCCCTGAAATATGAACAGTAAACATCCAAGTGAAAGTCTATAAATATTAAAGTTGGAAGTGGAATTCCTATAAAACTTAACATTTGAGAACTTAGGTTGCTAGTTTGCTTTAAAGGTAAGTGGATGGAACATAGTGTAAGTATAAAACTATAGCAATTTCTGTTCTTAGATCATTTACCCAGTGAACAGTGGTATTCTATTTCTACAGTTTCATATAGTGCGAGAGTATAACCTTCACTCATTCAGCAAATGTTTATAGAACTTTAGCAATGAGCAGTCACTGGTGCCAGGTGGGCAGTAATGACACAGGCAGGCAATGTGCAGGCAAACTGTTAAATAAAGATTATTTTAGATTTGGATAAGTGCCATGAAGGAAATCAACATTGTGGAAAGGAGAGAGGAAGGGAAAGAGAATGAGTAACTGTTACGAATGCAGTCAGGATGAGCATAAGGAGGTGACATTTGAGGTGATATTTGGAAAATGAGAAAGAATCAGTTATTTAAAGAGCTGAAGAACATTTCAGCCAGGTGATATAGCAAGGGCAAAGTCTGAAGTGGAAAAGCTAGACATGTTGAACCAGGAAAGAGGCCTGTGTGGTTGGTCTGTAGAGAAAGAAAAGTAGTATGAGATGAAGCAGGTAGGACCTAACACATTGGGTCCTGCAAGCCAATCGAGGAGGAGTGTGTGAGTGTGATTCCTATTCTAAAAGCAGTGGGGAGGCCAGTGAAGGATTTTAAACAGAGGAGTGAAATATACCTTAGAGGAGATTTTATGTGGGCCTTTACTTAAACATTATATTATTATGGTAACTTTAAGTAAGCCTGTGTTATTTTTACAGATTTTAAGATACAGCAATTTAATATGTAATTATGTTTGACTTCATCCCTCAGTGTTTTATATAGCATGGTATTTCATTGTATTTTTTCATTGAAATCTTTTATTTTAAAAACAAGTAGTAAACATTTTATTCCTATGACCAGCACTGCACTAGTTACTTCATTTATTAAGGAAAGAAACCATACTGAATAATAGCAACAAATGAAGAAATTTGTGGAAATAGGAGTCCAGTATAATAAAATGACAATTTATTTCAGTTGCTGTTCAGTGAAATTTGACTGACAAAAAATCTATTCTATTAAAATAATTTCCTCCAGAATCCTGGTACTTATAAATAGTCACTAAACACTTATTTGTGTTCCTCAGCCTGATATCATTGTCATAAGGATGTATTAGATTGCAATACCTCATAAAGTTGATTTATATATACGCTGATAAAATTTGAGCTTTTAGTTGATGCCTGAATGATTTTAGCGGTCTCTTGCAGTGCCAATACCCTTGAACTTGCTTCTTTTTTTATATCCTGGTCTGTTCCTGAGATGATTATATTTCAGACCCACATTTTCTCTATAAATTTAAGAGT
Source organism: Avahi laniger (assembly GCA_963575035.1). Taxonomy (NCBI): domain Eukaryota; kingdom Metazoa; phylum Chordata; class Mammalia; order Primates; family Indriidae; genus Avahi; species Avahi laniger. The sequence goes on along the minus strand of CAUYSK010003788.1, from coordinate 21,424 downwards.
TCTTCATCTGATACTCTAATTAAGGAAATATATTATGTGAGTTTGACCTTTTGATTTCTGTCCTATCCTTATTGTCTTTTAAAAAGACAGTTAGGCGAAGTTGATGTGCTAAGACCTCAAGTATTTGTTTCATTCTAGGGATAGGTAGATCAAATTTTCATGTAGTTTAAATGTAATTTAGAGATACAAAGAATCATTTTCATGACTTATCATCAGAGGGATACTTTGCCATCATGGTTCCTTTTTCTTACCCTCCTTGTTCACTATTACCAGATCTTTTCATGGATAGAAATTTCTCTTTTATTGTCATGAATTCACCTTAGAACCTAATAGACTGCTTATTCTGAAAGGGCAAGCTAGACATCTAAATTTTAAAATTTGACTATATTGGAAGCCATAGATCATGTAGAAACTTTTTAAAAGCTGTATCTAACTTTGTTTGGGTCCATCCATGACACATTTTAAAATGTGAATATTGGAAATCTAGGAAAATCAAAGAGAAAGAAAGTATCACAACGTATGTAAAAATATTAAAAAGATTTTTTTTGTTTTTGTTTTGTTGTTTGTTTTGTGCTGACGGGCCAAATGTGACTTTATGGTCATGAATATGTTAACAAATAATGTTTATAGAATTTCTCTTGTCTTTCAAAGAGGTCAGAAAAAGGATTATAGTTTAAACTAGTTATGATTTTGGGGTTTTAGGACAAGGAAACTTTGTGGATAGCATTTACTGACATTAAATGGGGAACAAATAAACACACTCTTTGGTGAGCCTTGCGTTAGGAATCTATGGCTAATGGAAAATCTCTCTCAATAGGATCACTGCTTCTTTACTGCTGTAAATTAGTCTTGTGGGGGTCAGGTGTGTTTGGAGGAGTGGGGTAACTTAAGTCCTTGCTTTGCCTGATATCTGTGGGGCCATTATGGCAATCAAGTATAATAAGTGCTTTCACCATTCACCATGATGTAGGTAGAGGTAATACACATAATAGATTTCATTCAAATTCAGTTCAGCTCTTATTATGACTGTTTAATACTGTTTAAGTATCCTGGTGCTTTATAGCTTAAGTTATATCTGTGGTCAACTTAATTTCATACTTCTAATTTGATTTAGTACATCAGTGGTAAATCTAAGAAAAATAATTTTCCTTGTCTAATTGCTTATAATATTAATCAGTTCATAATCTTTTTTAAATATTGGGAAATGAGAATGATTGGAAGGCATTTTACAAAGCTGCCTACCACAAGATGGTTAAGGCTTTTCTGTCTGTGTTTATGTTACTTATGAATGTGGTTTGCAGAGCTATTAATTCTTTGGATTCTGTTGCCCTTTTTGAGTTATCTGGTGTTGAAAATTTCATCATCATTTTTCACACTTTCATGTGTAATAAACTTTATCAGTAATATATTTAATAAAATGAAGCAATCCTTACATGCAAAGATGGAGTGAATTAGGGTACTGTGTATGGTGTAGAAAAAAAAAGTCTTTATCTCACTTTAATACCACTCTCCCAATCGAGATTCTAACACTGTCTCTTTATGCTCCCTATACCTACATATACCTATTACAAGTTACATCATACTTTCTTTTTCTCTAAGCATACTGTTTTGTCTTTCTGTCTCTATACATTCTTTCCATTTACTTGAATACAATCCATTCCTCACTATCTAACTCATTCGTTCCTCCTCCGTGTCTACCAATGTTACATTTCTTTTTTTATATGCTGCTTCTGACTCTTTTTGAACTGTTGCTTATTTGTTTCATCTAGACTATATGTTTTAACATTTATTGTGTTAAAAATTTTATGTAAATCTGGATTTGTCAGCTAAATTCTAGTTCCTGTAAAAGCAGGGATCTTTTCCCATTTTTCATGTATTTGCCATTTAATCCAGTGCTAAGCACATAATAGGAGCTCAATATTTATTACTAGTATAATTGTAGGTAAGAAAGGTGGTGGAGTGTTTTCATTAAGTGGTTTTGGAACTTAAATATTGGTAATTTTTCTGATTTCCCTTGAGATTAAATTTTGACAATGAAAGAGATACTCTTGAATAATGGAGGTCTGTGTTCACACTTTATTATTGGAAGGGAGGTTCCATTAAAGGATGCTCAAATACCTGCAGCTTCTTTGAATAGGAGCAAGTATTCATAATATGTGACCCTAGAGGGTTTTAAATATTCTAAGTATAACTTTTACCAAGCTCTGAAAAGTAACGAGTATGTGAAGATGGAGGGAAAACTAGGCTTTATTTAAACTATTAAAAAAATCACAAACCCACAAGCCAGTGTTTTCTGTTAATATATAAAATACAAATAATAGGACAAAATTACTAATTTTCCAACTAGAATTATATTATTCTGAGTTAAAAAGAAAAACAGTTGGTTCCTACATCTAGAAGTTTCAGAGGTCAATGTTAGGTATAAATGCTAAAGCATAATTTGCTACACATAGATAAAAGTTAAATCTGGTTTCTGTAATACATTAGCTGTCTGACTTTGGACATGTTATTATACTTAACCCGTCTGAGCCTTAGTTTCTTCACTTATAAAGTGGAGACAGTAAAAACCTATCTCAAAGTATCAGAGTGAGGTCTAGAAAAGATAGAACATCTAATGCACCAGGCATATTACCTGGCATCTTCATAGGCATCTAACCCATGTACATTGTCTTTTGCTACGTTTCTCTCCTTCTTCCTCATGGTAGATACATGCCATTTAATTGAAAGTCTCATTTAAATTTTTGCCCTTGTGCTGTATCATAGCACGTTTTGATATTTGTAAGAAAGTTATTCTAATTATAACAATAATCCAGTGGGAAACTAAGCTGGGAAAAAGGATGTTGTCAATAATGTGCCATGAATATTCTTCAATGATTTTGTGTTATTTTTGTTTTACTTCAAAGTAGTAAGTTTAAAAAAGTATTGAAAAAATATTTAATATTAAGCTTAAGAATATATTAAGACGTTAGTTTGAGGTATCACATAATTTTCTGAAATTAGTCAAAAGATCTCTAGGTAAATAAGAAAATAAAATTTTGCCACCTTAACTAAAGTAGTAGTATTATAAATAAAATCATTTTAAACAGGCCCTTTGAAGAATGGAGTTTTCTGGCTAAAAACCCCTTTTGTTTCAACTCTTTGCATAAATGTTTACAAGCATAATGGTCCACTTTCCTGCCTTAGAGAAATGTATATTCAGAATATAGTAGCCTCTTTGTAGACTGAGAATCTTTCATCATTCTAAATGACAGTTATTATGGTACGGTAGCATGGATGGCCTCACAAGTAGGAGGAGATTAGGCTGAAAGTAATCACAGGACATATGATGAAAAGTTACCAACCTCCAGCCTCTCCTCCCACCCTCTAATCCCTAATCTCAGTTTTGCTTTAATTTTCATATTCCCACTTCTTCTGACAATGGAGTATAGAACATTTCCTAACAAATTGAGAATCTGGTTTCTTAAAACTTAGAATTTATTAAAGGAGACCTCAGAGATTATTTAGCCTACCACCCTCATTTTACAGATTGAAAACCTCGGAGGCATAGGTTAATTGACTTGCTCAAAAAAGCAGATTCAGTAAAAGAAACAACTGACACTTTAACAGTGTCCCAAATTTTGGTGGTTATCTTTGATCTTCTTTGAAACAGGTAGATCGACACTTGAGAAAGCTGGATCAGGAACTGGCTAAGTTTAAAATGGAGCTGGAAGCTGATAATGCTGGAATTACAGAAATATTAGAGAGGCGTAAGTAAAATTTACAGTTTTCCATCAATATTGGATAGTACATGTACAAATCACTGAGGTGACACTTGTCCTATAGAGGATTTTCAGATCCTGCCCTTCGGTGGATGGTGACATCTGGGTCAGATAGCTTGCACCCTAGCAGTTGAAACTGTTTGGGTGGTGGATACTGAGAAGGATAATATAGGGTATCATCCACTCATTCTTTATGAAAATAACAAATTATTCTATTTTGAAATATCAACATATGGCTAGTAAGATGAGTGGTAAGAACCAAGATTAATAGAAATGTAGCCATCAAGAAACAAATTAACCATCTTTCATTAAATGTATTGACATTGCCCTGCCTATTTATGCACTCTAACTTTGAGGGAGGTTGGTTAGTTTTTCTTCTTAAGAACTGCTCTACGATTTTTTCCTCAACTGTTCATACTGAGAAAGATTCTAATTGGTTCCACAACACTTACTCATTTTCTTAAAGAAGTCTTTCCTAAACTTTCCCTTATCAGCAAGAAGCCATTTTAATATTTCTTTGCAAGGCTTAACTTGATCTCCTGCTATAACTTACCCATCACTTCTTTGATCTCCTGCTATAACTTAACCCCTGTCACTCAGGAGACTTCCCAAAAATGGAAGTATGAGCTTTCTTTAACTAATTTAGCATCTCTTCCAACCTATAAATAGGTAGTGTACATAAAAGCATGTAGTGTGGTACTAGGCCCAGAGTAGGCATTTACTAAATTTTAATTGAACCAAATTAGTATTATGGTTAATTTCTACTAGAATTTAATTAAAATTTTCAAACGTAATTTTTCTTTGGTACATTTCAACAGCAAGATTATGTACCTGTTTCTACACACAGATGAAAGGTTTCTTCACATTGCTAGCCTGTGTATCTCTCTGTTTATATACTCACTGGAAGTCAGCCAGAGAAGCCAGTCACAAATCTGTCTTAGTATCCATAGTTGTATTTGTGTATTCAAAAGTATATCCATCACTTAGGTGATCATCTAATTTATCTGTGATACTTTTTTCTAGCGGAACCCTTTCTGAGGATAATAAGTATTTTGGGACAAAATAAAATAATCTGTAGATGCTTTTGTTTTTTTTTTTTTTTAAAATGCTGATGATAGCTGTGAGTAATGATAATTCATGCCTATTCAGTACTGCAGGAAGGTTAATAAAGCATCCTCTCTAAGGACACAGACATATGAAACTAAATTGGATTAAGTTACAAAAACTACTCTACCCTGTGCCCTGCCACAATTTCATCTCAAGGGATCAAAAATAAACCCAGAAAATTTCTCTAAAAGTATTTTAAAGCTTGGTGTTAGAGACTCTATTTCTTTCTTTTTGCAAGCAAAATCCCTAACTTCTTTTCGGAAGTTTTTACTATCATATGTCATTTTAATAGTCAAAGAATTTTCTTTCACGTAGGAATGTCCCCATTGCCTAGAACTTTAGAATCTCCCATTAAAAGGTCTTCAACTCAGTAAAACTAGGTTGAGTCTTATTATTGATGAGGTTATAATGTCCATTGATTGATTTATGTGGCACCCACTGTAGTGGATTCCCTAATTAGACATTAACATGCCTTGAGCCGTTTTGTACTTAAGGTGAATATTGAGAAATGGATTACTTACTGTTTAGAGAGAGGATAGCTCAGGGTGGAAGGGGCAGTGTTGACCCTCTGACATGTCTGGCTAAAATTATACAGGCATATGCATCAGAGCTTGCCAGTCCTCTCCTGGGTAAGAGAATTCATTGCCTGTAGTTTGACATGTAAAGATCTATGGTGACGTTTAATGGTGGTGTATCTCTGTGCCTCTCTTTTTTTTTTAGGATCTTTGGAATTAGATACTCCTTCACAGCCAGTAAACAATCACCACGCTCATTCGCATACTCCAGTGGAAAGTAAGTTTGGTTTAGTACAGCTAAGTTTTGAATACAATTAGAAACTCATTATATCACCTTTATATTCTCTTTTATTAACTCTATACAACCAACTGAGAAGTAAATAGGCTTCCCTTCCTCCTTTTTTTTTTTTTTGTGAGATATAATTTTTCATTGCAATTATTGGCAGTAATTTGGAAAAATTAGTTTTTCTTTTGGGAAAAACGTTTGATTTGAGAACAGATAGTCTGTTTTCTATGAAATTCATAGAGGGAGAATGTATCGTACTAATAGCAGCATATATTCCCTACTCACAGATACCTGAGTCTCTCTAATGGGTGTTACAAAAGAGCCAAACAATAAATTATTTTGCGGTAGGCCCTTTGTCTTTTTCACCCTTGCTTCTCCAATGCTTAGCCTAATGTTTGGCATATAATAAAGTCTCAAATGGCTGATAAGTTAGTGAATAAACGAATTATTAGATGTCTAGCTGGCTAGGTCACTGACTGTATCAGTGCATTTTTTTGACAAATCAATTTGATAGGAAATGAGGGTTGGCTGAAAACTATGCTAAATGGTAGATAGTGTTTTGAAAACAAAATTCCTCTCATGTTGTATGGGAAACCATGGTGCATCATGAATTATCTTTAGTATTTTACTAGTGAAGTTTTTTTTAAATGTCTGAGAAGTTTATTCTTAATATACATGTGACACAGAAATTTCTGCTTGTCCTATCTTTTGAGGAAACATGTTCTGTATTTTATGAGGAATCCAGACATAACTATACCAGTTTATAACTTGATGGAAGTAGTTCATACTTGTTCATAGTTCTCTAAAGTTCAAAAACACATGAATTCTTTATTTATATTTAGAAAGGAAATATAATCCAACTTCTCACCATACAACAACAGATCATATTCCTGAAAAGAAGTTTAAATCTGAAGCTCTTCTGTCTACCCTTACATCAGATGCCTCTAAGGAAAATACACTAGGTAAGTTTATTTCCTTGAATATAATTGTTTGTTTTGTTTGTGTTAGAATAAGGGGAAGTGAAAGCATTCAGGATTAAGGAATCATACAGTTTCTTCAAGTCTACATGTGGAGAAAAAAGAAAAAGAAAAACTGTGAGACATTATTCAGTTGACTTAATCTACAGTGACATGAAAAATTTAAATTTAATGATTATGTATGCTGGGAAAAAATGTATTTTAAACTCACTAACATTTTGTTCTCTGCAATTACTTTTATTTCTTCTTTACATCTACACAGGTTGTCGAAATAATAATTCCACAGCCTCTTCTAACAATGCATACAATGTGAATTCCTCCCAACCTCTGGCATCCTACAACATTGGCTCGTTATCTTCAGGAACTGGTGCAGGGGCAATTACCATGGCAGCAGCTCAAGCAGTTCAGGCCACAGCTCAGGTAACAAGGAAAAGGTTTAGAGATAAAATCTTGTATTTTGTCTGAATCATTGAAGCCATAATAGAAACAACTGGATGTGAACAAATAGAGCTTTCTGACATTGTGTAGTTTCATTTTTAGATCATAGTTTTATGATATCTGACATTTTATTTAATGAAATAATATTTAGGAATTACCTGATTGATAATTAAAAGTAAAAAATAGATTTATCATGCAAGTTGTATGCAAACCCTTCTCATAATAATTGTTCATGTTGCCTATGTTCTTTACAATTCTTTGTTCTTTTTACCAGTTACAGGACTTTTTATAGCCTTGGGACTTAGATCATCTCAAATTTGGTCACTTCAGTGCAGTTAGTCTATATTCCAAATTAAGTTACCCATCCTGCAGTTACTTCCTAACTGTCTAAAAACTGATTTTAAATCTTGGCGTAAGATAGCTTAAATTCCAGTGATGAAAATAATAGTTTAAACTAAATAAGTTAATATTGGATAAACCATAATAAAACTGTAACTTGTAAAACTTGAAAAAAATAGCATTTACATATATTAATGCCATCAATGAATGTCTATTTAAGATGAAAGAGGGACGAAGAACATCAAGTTTAAAAGCCAGTTATGAAGCATTTAAGAATAATGACTTTCAGCTGGGAAAAGAATTTTCGATGCCCAGGGAAACAGCTGGCTATACATCCTCTTCAGCACTTATGACAACATTAACGCAGAATGCCAGTTCGTCAGCAGCCGACTCACGGAGTGGTCGAAAGAGCAAGTAAGTTTTCTAGGTACAGTAGCCCCAGACCTTAGCTGAGCAGTCAGTCATTCTACTTGGCATCTCAGCAGGGCCTCCATTTGTTAAACAAAGTGCATAATGGATCAAGATGAGCTTTGGAGAGGTGGGAAGACAAGAAGTTTTCCTTTACACTGCCATACTTTAAAAGGGTAAAGTCTTTAAGAAGTGTTAGAGTTGTTTTTAATTTTTCTGAAGTCTTAAATTGGATTTGTTAATATATGACTTCTGTTCACTTTCCTTTGTTCATTAGGATAAACCATTTTATGGCAGTGCTTTGCATTTATTGCTTCTTATTTTGTTATATGTTTCAAGGTGAATTAATGCATAAAATGCAAATTATATCCTAGGGATTTTTTTTAAACAAGATTCTTCATTTGATCAATAGCAAAGTGTTTTAATTCTGTGGTTTTAGGTCCCCAAAATTGATGGTATGAAGATATCCCTAGATTTCATATATGAGGTACTTGGGGTGATTATATGAGCTTTAAATATGAAAATGTAACAGCATTTGACACTGTTTATCCCAAGTAACTGAATATGCTGGGTGTTTATACATAATGAAAGTTCAAATGTGAGGCCAAAAGAATTAGTTACCTAATATGTATATTTATTTTTAAATGTATTTTCTGTGAATAGATTTCTAAAAGAATGATTAATATGGAATAACCACAAAAGTGTCAAACATAGTAACTGCTCATGATAAATTTCTGTATTTTAAAAATTTAATTAGCACATGGCTATAGGTAAGTTACTTGTGAATTTTAACAGTTTTGGTTCTCTGTCCTACACATGACAGGTATTCACATGTCAGTTGATGGTCATAATCATTTTCATCAAATGCTTTTGTGTATTTGTATTGTAGATTTTTTGTTTGTTTTCTTTTTTTGTAGAGACAGGGTCTCCCCATGTTGCTCAGGCTGGTCTTAAACTCCTGTCCTCAAGCAGTTCTCCCGCTTGACCTTCCAGAGTGCTAGGATTACAGGCATGAGCCACTGTGTCTTAGATTTTGTTTTAGGCCTGTGTTTTAGATTTTGATGGAAAGTATTCAGTTTACTTAAAAATGCAAATAATGTCTGTAAGATAGCCATAAGTAATAATAATTCTTAAAAGTACTACCTACAGTCTAAGTCAATGGTAAGTAAAAACTTTGATTAAAAAATTATTTTAAAGACTTTGAAATATTTTTTTAATTTTTTTATTTCAGCATATTACAAGGGGTACAAATGTTTAGGTTTCGTATATTGCCCTTGCCCCATCTGACTCAGAGCTTCAAGTGTTTTTTTGAATACTTTTATTCTCCGGAAAACAAAAATTTCCCAAAATAAACTGCTATAAAAAATGTTGCTCTTTGGTGCTGTAAACAAGTGTTTTAAATCAGATTACTTCAACTTAATGTTAGACATTAATTTATACATTTGATGTCATTTCATTTCATACCACTTATTTAGGAGTTATTTTCAGGTAACTTCTTCTGAATGGTAAATAAATAAAACTGATATTTTTTTCAGAAATAACAACAAGTCTTCAAGCCAGCAGTCATCATCTTCCTCCTCCTCTTCTTCCTTATCATCATGTTCTTCATCATCAACTGTTGTACAAGAAATATCTCAACAAACAACAGTAGTGCCAGAATCTGATTCAAACAGTCAGGTTGATTGGACTTATGACCCAAATGAGCCTCGATATTGCATTTGTAATCAGGTAAAAGTCTGTTATATATCTGTGAAAGCATAATCTGAATAAACTTGAAAAAAGAGAGCTATTTCATTTTTAAGAACTTTTTTACTCAGTTAAAATATGCTTGCTTATGTGTTTTTTTAATGGGTAAGATTATGGGTAAAATGGTAAGTTACCTCTAATCTCAGCCCTCTCAGATAATAACCTGTAAGTAAAGATGTTGATGTATTGCTGCTATGTACTCCACATACATATTGGGTGCCTTAATAAAATACCGCAGATGGGATGGCTTAAACAACAGAAATTTATTTTCTCTCAGTTCTGGAGGCTGGGAAGTCCAAGATCAAGGTGCCCACCAATTTGGTTCCTAGTGAAGACTAGCTTTCAGACTGCTGCTTTCGGATGGCAGAGAGAACATACGTGCTGTGGTGTCTCTTCTTATAAGGGCACCAGCACCATTGGATTAGGGGCTCACCCTATGACCTCATGTAACATGTACCATCTCATAGGCCCTATCTCCAAATACAATCACATTGGGGTTCATGGCTTCCAACATATGAATTGGGGGGGATATAAGCATTCATTCCATAACATATATGTATGCAGATAGACACACACACACATACACCTGTGTGTATAAGTTTGACAGTAGGACCCATGGTATATATATTTTTTGTAACTGAGTTTTTTCACTAAATTAGGTATACTGAACATAATTTTTCTTTTAAGGTCATGTTTTTAATCTTACAGTTATCTCTTGTACTGCATACTGTAATTTGTTTAACCACTATCTAGCTATAAATTATTTTAGTGGTTTTAATTATTTTGAAATCACAAATGGTATTACGATAGGCATTTTTTTAATGTGATCCATTTTATACATCTAATTTCTAGGATGATCTTTTAGAAATAAAGTTAGGTTATAAATATTTAAGACAGACTACCAAAATATCTTCTAGAAATTTATTACCAAAAATTGATGACCATCCTTATTTTCTAAACCCTGTCAGCTACAATTTATTATATTTCATGGTATGAATTGCCAATCATATTTTGAAAATTTGAGTTTGTTAGCTGTTCCACTGTCACCTGATGAACATTTTTTAGTATATGTGATTAAGAAAAACGTTTCCCATAATTATCCTGGCAATAAAAGTAGTTTACCTACAAAAGAATAAAATCATATTGACCATACATTTCTCTTCTGTAACACTAAAAGGTAGAAGGTGATGGAATATGTCTGTAGAGATTTGAGGGAAAAATTGAGATTCCCCAAAAACTTGACACCCATAGAAGTTGTTTCTGTGCATAGGATCCTGTAAAGATACTTACACTCATGCAGAAAATCAGAAAACGTGATAACCCTGTCTGAAAAATTATTCAGTCCTCTGAGAACTTAAATGAATTCAAGAATTAGGAGGTATGTTCTAAAGTATCGATGATAACAGCAAAGGAAAATGAGAAAGGATATACAATACATGAGTTCAGGAGTTTCAAGGAAATGGACAATTAACTGCAAAAATGTGTGTGACCTAATGTGACCCAAGAAGAAGTAAAAACCTTCAGTTGGTAAATAAGCAAGAAAGAAGCTTTAAAACTTTGTAGTAAGAACCACTGACAAAGGTGAGTACTGTGTCCAGGTGGTTTATACAGCAAGTTCTTTCAAAGAACAGATAATTTCTGTGCATCCCCTCCTGCCCCTGCTCCAAGAAAAAAGTCCTTTAGGAAAAAACTATACCTTGATTCTCACTGTATTTACTTCCATTTTCTAACAGTATCATAAACAATTTGGATTTAGATGTTTGTTACATAGTCATAATAAAAATATTTAATTTTCCTTTAACCAGGTATCTTATGGTGAGATGGTGGGATGTGATAACCAAGATGTAAGTATTAAATTTTTCTATTTAGCAATGAAAAAAATCACAGATTATTGTTACTTCAATATTTTTCTTATTTATTGTATGTCTCAGTCTAAGAAAACAGGTTTGCGGTTATGTTAATTATGATAATAGTAGAATATTCCTCTCCAAAATAGGGTAATGTCCTTTAATGGGTTCCTTATTTTAATTTTTAAAGCTAATTTTATGGTGTTATGTGCAGATTATATTTCTCAAAAGTATTATGTTGTATGAAATATGAACATCCTCCTTCCCCATTGCTAAAGAATGTTGTATTTACTAGAATTTGGTTCAATTATCACATGGAATAAATGGAATTATAAAACAATTCATTCTTTTAGGACGCATGATGCTAAGGCAGAGGGTGGAATAATTGAGGATCTAATGTGAGATTATTTTCCTCCCTAGTATAATATTTCCTACTGTACTCTGTAGGTGTCTACTGGTAAGAGCCACCTCTGATACAAAAAATAAAAAGACATTTGAAAGGAAGGCATTTTTTTTTTTAGGCAGGTTAATTTTGGTTAGAGATTTATTTTTTATTAAATGCTAAGGATATTTTTGTTTAGTAATTTTGACTCCCTTCTTAGTCTTATACAGCTCAGCCCCCTTTTGTCCCTTTTTTACTCCAGAGGAGTAACAGAACTCTGAATTTTGTAAAAATACTAAGCAGCCATGTCAGAATCCTAAGATTAGCAAGAGTTTTAATTTTGTAAAACAATCCAAAGATGGAGGTTGGTTGGCTTGGTACAATTAAAATTTGTACTTTTCCCCAACTTGATAGGGTTACAACAGCATGTTCACATAGATGGGGAGAGACCTTCCTTCTACTTCGCTGTCTAGAATCACCTTGGGGCTGTTTGTGATTATTGCAAAACAATATTGCCTAATCATTTCAAGAACATCACTGTAAACTGTCTTCTGAGGCAGTTACTGAAAAATGATGAATGAGATTTCTGTGAATACCAGCATCATACTCTGATTCCTCTCATCCCCAGTTATGCTTTTCTGAGTGCTAAGACTTTCTGTTGAAGTGTAGAACTGCTTAATAGGTTTTACAGAATACTTTTTCTCTGCATCTCTAGGAATAGATACACCCAGGTAGGAAACCTAGGGCACTCCTTTATGTCTTTAATTACGGCTATCTTATTCCACTTTACGAGGGAGCAAAAAAGGCTGAATGTTAAATAAAATGTTTAAAATACATTTACCTTCTACCTAAAAGATTAATCTCACTTCCTTTTGTCCAATTTAAGTTCATTATTTAGTATTATAGGAATAAATTACATAGACCTGAGGGTTCTTAAAGATGCATGATATTTCTGTGCCTCCATTTTCTTATCCATGAAGCTTATCATTTAGCCTAAACGATCTCTAAATTGTCTACTATATCTGAAGATTCTGATTTCACAAATGTAATTATTATTAGATAGAATATTTACTCTTTTGGGCATATTTTAATATACTTTCTGAAGTACTAAAAACTTTTTCTTTGTACTTTTTAAAAAATTTTTTATTTTAAATTATTATGGGTACATAATAGTTGTACATCTTTATAAGGTACAGTGATGTTTTGATACAGGCTACAATGTGAATTAATTAAATCAGGGTAATTGAGGTATCCATCACCTCAGGCATTCTTTGCACTTTTGCTTTCTAGTGCCCTATCGAATGGTTCCATTATGGCTGTGTTGGATTGACGGAAGCACCAAAAGGCAAATGGTACTGTCCACAGTGCACTGCCGCAATGAAGAGAAGAGGCAGCAGACACAAATAAAGGTGGCCCTTTTGTTTGAGAAAGAAAAATACTTAAGCTAAACATTTTATATAAGACTTTAGAAAGAAGAAAAGAGAAAGAAGAAACAGTGCATTTCCAGGCAACCACTTAAAGGATTCACACAGACAATCCTGTAAGATCTTGAACTTGAATTTTATGGGTTGTATTTTAATAATGTAAGTAAATTATTTATGCACTCCTGGTGTGCTATGAATATTATTCCAGTTAGCCTTGGATTATTTCAGCGGCCAACATATGCAGACATTTGTACTCCTCAACCATTTTCTCAAAGTAATGGGCATTCTATAATTTAGACTTCAAAGAATTCCAACGATGAAGATTTTAAGGAAAGTATTTTATAATCAACAGGTATATTCTGCTGCATGTACTGTACTCCAGAGCTGTTATGTAATACTGTATATAAATGGTTGCAAAAAAAAAGTCAGTGCTTCTAAAAAGAATTTAAGATAATGGTTTTTAAAATGCCTTTATAATAAGCTTTGTTTCTTTGTGAAACTTATTCAGCAGGCTGAAGGAAATGGTTCATGTGATAAAGTGGGCTGGTGTCCTCTAGAGTACCTGGGTACATAAACAGAAACTCCTGTAGGTAAAAACTAATTTGTGCCATTAGTCTTTATATGTTTCTGCATCCAGATAGAGTGCAGTTCATGAGGGTGGGGGTGGGGGACCGATGGGGAAAGGGTGTTAAAGTGATACATTTTTATACCAAATGTGTTTATTTTTTTGTGCAAGTAATCCTTAAAATTGGAATTGTATTAGGTGTTAAAATAAAGTTTTTAAAAAATTACTTGTATTTATACTTCACATACTTAATAATGAAAATTTCTTAATTCTAATTAACTTCCAATTTTCATAACCTAAAAAGGACAGAGGCCCAGGACACAGAATGCTGTGTAATCTGTGATTTCTTTAATAATGTTTGGAATTTGTGATATGAAAATAAGAGAAAGTCATTTTTAATGTAAATTTAAAATCCCAATTAATTTTCCTAGAACATGTCTCTGGCTTTTCCTTCAGTTTAAGGTATGTGAAAGAAGTCTAATTACAGGAGATAAATTGAAAATAATGGTTTTTGACTGGAGGCAGTGTGGCCAAGTTGAGTAAAGAAATCCCCCGTGGATTTGACCTCAAAATTCAGCTCTGTTTTTGATTCTACCACATGCTGGTATGACAATTCAAATTTTGTGTCAGTCTGGGCCATTTTTAACCAGGGTGATGCTGGCTACGGGATGTCTTTAAAGCACTCCCAAGGCTTTATTCTATAGGCGCTATTTAAATTGTAAATTTCGCATATAAAAATACTTTTTATTTAAAGTATAATATCAAGTCTGGTCAATAGAAAAATCCTTAAAACTTATTACATCACATTTCTTTTATATTGAGGTTTATTGAGTTCATCAGTTTTCTACTTTAATTAAAACCACTTATGAGCCTCTTAGAACTTACTCAGAAAACAGTGTAAAATCTATGCAATGCTACCCAAAGGGTATGGAGTAGATAGGTGATTTCAAAGGTCTCTTCCAGCTTTGAGATTCCATGATTCTGAGCTGCTGCAGTCTGAGTTTATAACTGTGACAGCTGCCTAAAACACGTTAGGGTCATTTGTGGGCACTCATAATTTCATAATATCATGAGTATCATGACTTCATGATACTCAATATTTTCATGGAGATTTTACAAACATTTTAAGCAGTAATATATAGCATAGTATTCAATTAGCTATTAGTATATTACCTGGAGATGCTCAAATATGTCATTTACATCTCTAATTATATATTATGACTTCTCCAAGCTCATTCATTTTATAAGAATTGGTCAAAGGAAAAAGCCTTACATATAGCCTTATTTTAAGAGAAATTTCCTTGTCTGAGTCAGGAACATCCCTATTTTCCAGCTGCTACAGCTTCTTTCATTGTGTGAATTCCACTTCCTACCAAATAACTGAGAAATCACTTTGACAAATTTTAAATTCAAACACTGAATATTTTATGAAGCATGTATATTCGAAGTAAACCAAAATTTTGTGCAAGAATTTAGAAATGGGTAGAACCTGTTGTATCTGAGATACATATAATGACCCAAACATGGAACTACCTCATCAAAAAAAATGTGGCCAACTATTAATAGCCTTTGTGACATTTACACCAAGAGGTATAAGTATTTTTGGTATTATACAATACACATTTAAAATCTTTGTTGTACAAAACTTGTGTAACAGTCGCTGGCACAAAAAACCCAAATGTGGGTTCACAGTTTATAGGTGGTGAAAATTGAGGCCTTACTGCTGTGGAGTGTATATTAAGTGTTCATGGTGACACATTTGAAGCAATAAATGGCTTAATTAAATGCCAAAATGAAGCTGAGTGTTTGATAAGTATACAATCATTCTTTTCAAGGGCAGTTCATATTTTTTTGCTCTTTTCTACTTTAAAGCAAATTCCAAATATGTTAGGTTTTTGACCATCTTAGGTTTGTGCAATGTTAGTACCCTTTGTCCTTAGACCTTAGAAATGGTCTTCTTGATCTAATTAATTATTTTGAGTAAGTGTCTAACAAACTCGAGTTAAAAGGGGTAAGATACACTTTGAATGTGTAGACATTGCAATGTTTTCCCTCAACTCTCACATTTAAAAAAAGAAATCGGTAGATGGGGCTTAAGAGAAAAAATACCCTCAAAAATGCTTTTGTAACTTTACAAATATTAAGCACCTAGATGCTGAAAATGCAAATGAAGGTATTGTGCGTATGTATATATTGATGCGGGAAGTGGATGGGGGCAGACATGTTAACAAATTGTTTGTGGTATTTTGATAAATGTTACAATGGATGTACAACTCCTGTGGGAACACTGCAGGGAGATTGATTACTGCAGCAGTTGAGAAGACTTAACAAAGGGGGTATCATTTGAACTGAGTCCTAAAGACAGAGGAAGCGGGGGAAGATGTTCAAGGCAGAAGAGGCTGTTCAAAGCCACATGCTTCTAGGAACTTAATGAGTCTTCAGTGAGTGGACATGAGGTAGGTAGATGTAGAGTTGGGGAAAGAAGCCAAAAGATGAGCAAGAGTCTATTCATGAAGAGCAGGAATTGTTTGATAATGGGAGTTGGGGGTAACATTTACATATTGTTAATATACTTATTTTAACACTTTAATGAAATAGCACTTTGCTTGTTATGATTATAAAGTAGGAATGACTTAAAATTAGTCTGTACCTTGGAAATTTCTTAATGTTAAATTTCATAATGTTAAATTTCTTAATGTTAAATTGCCCTCAATTTTTGAAATGACCAATTAGAATTGCTAGTTAGTCAAGATTTTTAGACTTCCTTATTTAGATGATAAAATCTAAATTACTGAAATAGTTTATAATTTCTGACCCAAGATCTTAATATTCATGATTTGACTGTGCTACAGAGAACTAAGTTCAAGTTTAAAGTAATTTAAAAATGAACTCATTCAGATTTTTGTTTTTAATTGAAATTTGATATAAGGGAAAAATATACCCCTTCTGGCTGTTTCTGTTTTAAAGTAGTAAGTCATGTATACCTTATACGTTGGTATTTTAACTAATATATTGGTAGGAGCCTAGGCATTGGAAATTTAGCAATTTCTTAATAAATTCTTCAGAGCCATATATTAATAGTTAATCCAGTACCACCTTTTACTTTCTTCACTAACAAAGGAAAATAAATACAGAAAAGGATATTATAATCATTCATTTTTCTGCTGCTTATTAAAAATTGAAAAAGATTTGATGAAACTTAACAGCCAGTGTGGGAGGTGAGAGGGGGGAATGTGTATGCTTGTTTGTGTGTTGCTTATTGCCTTCCCCCACCTCTCCTTGCCTACGATAATAAGAAAGAATAGCTTTACTTAGGAGGGTGTAGAGTTGCTAGTCTTTGAGTCTTTAAATTTCCCTAATTTAAAATACATACAAGTTTAATATCAATTGTAGGAAAACAAAAAACTAGTGGTCATATTTTAATTCTTTTTGCATTGTTAAATCTGCTCCAGTAGAGGGACCTTCCAGACAAATACGTTAAAATAAGAACAATGGTAATAGGTACCATGTTACTTTGAACAGCTGCCTAGGTCAAATGTAATACAAGGGGCCAACCAGAAATATTTCTAAACAACTCTGAGCATAAATATGAGACAGTTCATTAGAATGATTTTACTAATATAACTAGTTAGAGTTTAGTATGACCTCCCCAGTGTGTCCCATTAGAAGTTATCAAAATTTATGTTTGTATCTTTGAAGCATTAGTATATTTATCTTTCATATGAGAAATTGTTATTTTTAGTTTGAGGAAGTGGTTATAAAGATAATTTTTCATGGGTTTCCCAAATGTTCCAAAGGCTTTTTCACTTTACCAGTGGTTGTCATTGATAAATGTTTAAAAAAAGAGTCCTGTGATCTGTTGAAAACAAAAAAATTAAGCTTATTTATCGTTAGAGATCATATGGTTTAGATTAGATATAGAAGTAACCTTTTGACTTTATGTGATAGACATGTGATCAAAGAGCCATACTCAGTTAAAGAATGTTTCCTTCCTACCCACCCAGAAGAGCTAAATGAATGCCAGCATTCACTGGAGTGATGAGACAAAACCTATGCCCTTCTCGTCCCCATCACATACATCAACTTTTAGGTGGCAAATGATGCTATAAAGTTTCAAAATACCTTTTACTTTCTCAAAATGAATGCTTGACTTTTGGTTACATTAAAAACAAGGAAGCAAGAAGAAGAAAGAAAAAAAGATAAATTATGTGGCTATCTTGAGACATTTTAAAAATGTAAATGGTTTCCAAAGAATTTTATACTGCAGGTCTGCAGAGAAGAAAAATAAGATTTCTAATTGAGAGCATAGTTTGATACTATCATATAACAAATGAAAGCTAATTTGTTCATTTTTAAAATATTATTTGATAAAAATTTAAGACTACTGGATCCCTGCCAAAGTGTAAACTTGTGTCCTAAAGAAAGTAAAAAAAAAAAAAAGTTTAATCCATCGAATTAAATGTTTACCATTCTACTTGTGTGCTAACTGATTGAAGTATTTCTCTATCCATTTTTTAGAATGTGTATGTATAGATACATCTACATATATGTATATATATTCTTTTAGAGGATGCAGATTTCAAAGACAAATTTGAGAGGCTTAAAGGGTCTATATGGCCAAAGTTGAGTGTGTTTGGGGGCAGTATAATTACATATTCAGGAAGTGATTAAAATTCCAAGGAAGCTAATCAACCATATATGGCCACACCCTGCTGAGGTACTCGCTATTCTAACTTAAGTAACAGATAAATCTTAGGCAGCCATAGGTAAAAATTGTGGAACAACTATCTCTTTGGGTAAATTTGAGTTTCCCAACCTGAGCCCTTTTGACATTCCGTGTCAGATGATTCTTTGTTGTGGGGGCTGTCTGTATACTGTGGGATATGTTTAGCAGCACCCCTGGTCTCTACAAACTAGAAGTCGGTAGCGTCTCTGCCACTCTTCCCCACCCGCTGCCATTGTGACAACCAAAAATATCTCTAGGCATTGACGAATGTCTTCCGGGGGGCACAGCTGCCTCTACTGGGTTAAATGTTACCAGGATGTGAAATCTTGTGGAAAAAATTGGAATAATAATGGAAAGTATTTGAAACTGTGATGCGTACACGTCTACAAATACGAATTTTAAAAAACACTCCCTAAGAAGGCTGTCACATGCTGCAAGGGCACGGAGAGGAGTACATTCTTCCATCATAAAGCAGTTTGTATGGTAAAGAGATAGCAATTCACTCGTAACTAAAATGCAGCACAAATATGATGAAAGTTATTTTGGTACTGGTGCAAACAAATTCAAAATGCCTACAAAGAGAGTAAGTTCTGAAAAATAAGTAAAGCCAACAGTTGGAAACTGGAGAACTCAGAGCCATGAGTGTGTATGTCCCAATTTAAAAAGGCTGCAATTTGGGTGAGGTAAAGGCAATATGTGTAACCTAAATATTTGTACCCCCGTAACATGCTGAAATAAAAACAAAAAGAAAAGAAATAATATGAAGCAGAAAAAATAAAAAAGCAGCACCAAGTGCTGGCATATGGGAGCCCCAGGTGATTTTTTGCTCAGAAACACAGGTCCAATGGACAATCTTAGATTAAATGCATTAGGTTTAAAGGATTTCATCTATCTGGACTGTTCATCTAGGAAGTTAAAAAGATTATTGGATGTGTCTGTTTAAACAAAAAGTAAGGAAAGGATAGTGGAAAAATGAAGAATTTTCACTGCGGCATTTTACTTCTAGGTGTAAACTAGACAAATGCTATGTGAGGGGGTCCTGCACACTATTCCTTTGACCCTTTGACAAGATTCCCAGACCTGTGTCATAATCCCGCTCTCACCATTTAGCAGCCTAGGGTGGTTTTAGAATGAACCAGGGAAAGAAAGGAAAGAGGGAAGGAAAGGAAGAGGGAAATCTTTGTTGATTTTGTCTTTGGCTTTCTTTTTTTTTTGCACAGAAAGCTTCATAAAAGGTTCAGGGGTCTGAAATTGAATCCGTAGTTTGTGCAAAAGTGACTCCACTTAGGTGATGTAGAGAGAAGCAAGCTGAGTCGAAAGGAAATTTAAGTTTACATGTTGACTGCATTAGAAATTGCAGAAAAATTGCAGAACTGTTTTAGGATTTCTGTTGACTATTCTCCAGCACATCGAGAACAATATATCTAAGCCTAATCGTAGGCTAAGATTGGGCATGCCATTGTAATGAGTGGCACATGTAAATTTTTAAATGCAAGTGAAAGGATGCACGATCCTAAGCCTGATATAAATTAACACTCTGTGTTTACGTAACTCTGGGATAATACATGATCAGTTGTATTTGCATATGCTTTACTTAAGTACAACATTTGCCTCCTAAGGGACAGTAAGGGCTTTAAGGTGGGAATCTGACATTCCACAAAAGTGTTTTCATTACATTTTATATATATTTTGCACTGCCAAGAATAACTACATGAGCTTGACCCATCATGTCCTTATGCCACCTAAAAAACAACGGAAATTTTGCTTTGTGAGTTTAAAATTGAAGTTAATGGTAAGATAATACTATTCTCAGATAATTGTAGATAATGGTCATCGTACCCTGATAGCTATCATGGTATCTTCATTAATCTTCTGGGAAAGAAAATTTTGGATTCCTACTGTCTAAATAAACTGTTAAACTTGGAAATGATAGCCATCTTTGATCTGTACCTAACCCTCTTTTTCAGCTATCTTAGTGGTCTTCTACTAAGACATAAAATCTATATTTTTCTTTTTGCAGCAATTGAAATCTTTCTAATTATTCAGGGCCCGGTTGAGAAGTATCCACTTTTCTTATCACCACCCAACAGATGTGAACTTATTTTGATTCTCCACAGTACTTGGTGTGTCTCCATCTTAGCTGTGACTGGGACTGCTATATATTAATATTAGCCTGTTTCCTTCTCCTCCTGGCCATGTAGCTAGACCTCATTTCCCAACTCAGTTTCTATTAGATGGGTCCATGTGACTAGGCTCTGGCCAGCAGAAGAATGTGAGACAAAGGAGATAGGCCAGTTTGAAGTCTGGGCCCTAAAAGACTTTCCACGCAATCTGTCATGCCCTTTCTCATTGCTTTTCTGCTAATGAGATTCCAAGGATCCCACTGGGTGTCCAAGATGCTGGGCTATGGAAAGTCACTAGGTGGAAGGACCCTAGGTACCAAATGTTTTAGTGGAAACTGACAAACAGTGAGAAATGATATGAGTGAGAAATAAGCTTTTAGTATATTAAGCCAGTGAAATTTTGAGGTTGCTTTTTAAAGCAGTTATCCTGCTCTGTCCAATTCGTCAGTGTGGTCACTGTGTTATATTTTAGTCATGTACAGTATATGTCCTATGTCTTCTGTTTTCTCAGTGCCTAGGATGATGTTTTTGCATAGCAGAGATTCAATATATCATTTAGAATGTAAAAACAACATCTTAAATTTAGAGCTTATGGGGAAAGTTCTATAGTCATTACTAGATAAGAGGTAGTAGGAGCTGAGAAGAGGGCAGTCCATCTTTCTAAAGAAGGGGTGCTGAAAGGCAAGTGGACCAGGCATTGCTGACAGCACTTCCAGCACTGAATTCATGACATCACCACTAGTAGCAACAGTTGGATTTTACATCCTAATGGTCAGGACCCTT
>CAUYSK010003787.1:0-17824 GCA_963575035.1 Avahi laniger | reverse complement strand
GCTTTGTTGCCTGGGCTAGAGTGAGTGCCATGGCGTCAGCCTAGCTCACAGCAACCTCAAACTCCTGGGCTCAAGCGATCCTCCTGCCTCAGCCTCCTGAGTAGCTGGGACTACAGGCATGTGCCACCATGCCCAGCTAATGTTTTCTATATATTTTTAGTTGTCCAATTAATTTCTTTCTAATTTTAGTAGAGATGGGGTCTCGCTCTTGCTCAGGCTGGTCTCGAACTCCTGAGCTCAAACAATCCACCCACCTCGGCCTCCCAGAGTGCTAGGATTACAGGCATAAGCCACCGCGCCCAGCCTGTATCCCAGTTTTAAACTGTGATGGCAAAGAAAGAAGCTTCCAACTCGATGTCCCTTAATCTTCTGGGAAATCAGTGATTTCCATAAATCAGAGTTTTTGTAAGAGAGGGATGAATGAGGCCAGCTTCAATGCCAACAACAAACTCCTTAGATCTAGTTATCTCTCCCTGATCTATGTATTGAAATGCACATTGAAAACACTTTTATACATAAACCCCACCTTGTTCATTTCAGGAGCTGATGCAGAAAGGTACATGTAGTTATCTTAGAAATAAACAATTATGTAACCAAATACATTTCAAAAATTGGGCAAAACACTCATTATCCTTTCTCAGCATGACACTGTACTTTGAAATATTATTTTGTTGTTTCTCAGATGGAGTACACCAATGTGTTCTTGGAGCTCTGAAGTTTTAACTACACCTACTGACTTATTTTTATTTTTTACAATAACATAGAAAATATTTTACCAGTGAGAAAAACAAAATTTAACTTTTGTGTTGATAATTCGCAACCAAAGGGCATTTTCACAAAAAAGACTTTTTTCTAGGATGATGGTTTTCACATTAGAGGCTGTGATCACCAGAGGATCTGTAGCTTTATTCTCAGCATCTGTGATACTTTTTTTTTCCTTTAACAGAGATTCATGTGTTTCTAAGGCTTAAAAAACACTGCTTAAGTTTAACCCTAGTTTGGGCAAAAGGATATTTAACTGCAAGCCGAAGCCACTTGTGGTTTATTTAAAAGGCTTTTTAGGAAATCATTAGGATGGTGGTCCCACTGGAACACACTCAGGCGACCAAGGCAAGGACATCGCTCATCTCCTTTCACAGGGAACAGCACATCACACATTCACACCCCCTTGGAATTGTCCAATAGTCTATTAGAGAGTAAAGGAAATGCTACAATTAGAGAAAACATGAAGTAGCTTTTATCACCTCTGGAGAGACTGGCTCGTCTTTCTTCCCACCCAGAAGGGCTCCTAATTCACATGGGAGGGTCGCAGCCATTAGCAGCCATGAACGTGGCCAGTCGAATTATACCTGGAATGGTCAGTGGTTTCAGCAAAAAATCACAGAGGAGACCCTGTCATCTCCCTTTGCCTTCAGCCCGGCACCCTGGAGAACCGTACTTAAACCCCCTACTAGTTCTCACAGATCTCCTGGCTCAGGGGATCAGGATTACTGGTCTAGTCAAAGGAAAAGTGCAGAGGGGGAAATGCTTGCACTGCTGTGTGCCTTTTGCAAGTAACATTTGTTTCTCCTTAAAGCTCAAGTTTTTGGGGCTTCAGACTGGAAAACATGGGAGCATATTCTGCCTGGGAATGTGGATAGGAGTGATCTGTGTGCTCACTGCAATCTTTGGCAAGAAGCCTGGGATGAATCCACTTGTGATCAGTTGTAGCTAAAGTTCGTGGAAGGCAGGGCAGCAGTTTGTACTCAGGGGTGGTAATAAGTACTTGCCCTGCCTCTCTTTTGTCGTGAAGAGCAAATGAAAGTAAGCATGAGAAAGTACTTTGTGAACTACTCAGGGCTACAGGACCGGGAGCTACCAATCACAATGACATGACAGACACATGGTTTAAAGGAAAGAGCCACAGTTTTATTGTTAGAAGACCTGGGATTGGGTCTTTGTTCACTCACTAGCCGTGTGACCTTGGATGAAGCCAAGTCTTTCTATCTTTCAGAGCTTATTTTGTTGGTTTTAGTTTCTTTGGGGGGTGTGTGTCCATTTGTGAAAGTGGGAATCGTCCTTGCCCTACCTACCTCACAGGGTTGTGATCATATCAAAAGAGAAAACATAAGAAAGTTCTTTGTGAACTATAAAGGGACCATTCTTAGCACAGCTACAGTTTTCAGATCTCTCCACGGCCACAGTACCAACTGCCTGAAATTGGTCCCACAGACATCTCAAGCATGACAAGTCCAAATAACAGTAACTCATTATCTTTCTCCCCAAACCTGTTCCTTTCCTGGGTTCTTTAGCTTGGCACCACCACTGGTGGTGTATATGCATTGTTTTCCAACAACTATCAAATCAGGCTCTCTGAGAAACCACAGACCAAGGACCACTATTAAGATTTTGCAAGTTTTATAATTTACTCGTTTAGTAATTGTATCATCTTCTGTTTCTCCATAGTAACCAGCAGTGAAACAAACCGTGTATAGAGCCAGGATGTTCTCAGCAGGGAGTCCTTCTCATGTTTTTCTTTCTTCCATGTGCCTTGTTTTCCTTTCCTTTAGTAGCCACCATCACCCAGTCCATTCCTTTGGGGTTCTCTGTTTCCTAAGAGGAAACATAGGCTCCCCAACAATCAGCCTTCCTAGTATCCCTAAAAACAAAAACACACTCTTTCAATGTAGAGGATTTTTACTGTTCATCACTATGGGAAAATAGATACGGAATAAATTAAAATACCAAAATGAGGAAGTTACAAAGCTGACAAAGTTTTCACATTACTGAGCCCTCCTCCAGCTCCTAACTCACTCTGAAGTAGTAAATGTAAGTCTCTTCAGTTCTTGTTCTTGGCTTTTATTCCTGAAAGTTGTTCTTCTCAACCATCAACTCCCCCACCCCCGCAATTCCCCTAGGTGCTGGGCTCCCTGCAGGCAAGTAACTGCGTCTGAGTTCTTTTCGGTATTCTCAGCGCTTAGCACGGAGCCTGGCATGTAGACTAACATAGATGGAGGACTTGCTGTGTGCCAAGTACTGTATGAAGCCTTTACACAGACTTTCTCATTTATTCCTCAGATGATCCTTTGAGGTAGTTACTATTAATACTGTGTCCCCATTTTAGAAAAAATGAAACTGAGGCACAGAGAGGTGAAGTAAGTTGCCCAAGGACACACAGCTGGTAAGTGGCAGAGCTGAGATTCAATCTCAGGCAGTCTGACTCCAGAGCCCATATTCTTACCCACAATGGTGGACATTTAATACATTGGCTGAATGTATTAAAAGAATTCTTTTCCTCACCTCCCACTCCATGACACCTTTTTCCTTGTTTCTCTAAAATGTCCCTTCTTCACCTCAGTCCTGTCCTTTCCCTAAACCCTCAACTATTACTTGCATTTTATAATAGCCGGATAATTGCTCTTCACCGGACTTAACTTTGAGTCTCAGTGTCTGTTGAGAATTTGATTGATGAAAGCTATATAGGTATCTACCCAGATTAACAACCACATACACAAAAATTCTGTACAATCCTGGGAGTTGGGGGGGCAGGGGAGGAGCACAGATCACCTAAAACCCATCCAAGAACTATTAGGTTGCCTTCCTATTGTTTCAGGACATGGCGGTGGTGGGAGTGTGAAAGTTGAAATTCCTTTGCAAGACTTAACAGGCCAAGTCTACTTTTCTAGCCTCATCTCCAGTCACACACCCTATATTTAGGGCTTAAGCAAACAGGGCAAACACATTCACATCTCTCCGCATTTTCTTTTGAAGTTCCTGCTACTTGGAATCCTCCACTCCTACTTGATGATGTATTTTTCATCAGAGTCCAGTTCGAACGTTACTGCTCAGAAGCCTCGACACCCCAATCCTTCCTTCTCTGTTAGAAAAACGGAATGACTCCCTCATCTGTGTCTATAACACTGTTTATACCTATGATAGCATTTAACTCATTGCTGGTTGCTAAGGAGCCTGTCTCCCTCCAGAGCTGGGATGGTATGTATATCATTTATCACTGTACCCCCGATATTCTAGAGCGTGCACGACATAGTACGTGCTCACAGGGTTTACTTAATTAGTTTTTGGGTAGCTCGGCTTACATTCTGAACCAGAGAGTTGACAGGTTTGGAGAAGGCTAACTAACATACGTAAGGAGAGTGCTGAGCGATCACAGTCCTGCTTGGCAGAGAGAGAGGGTGAAACCAGCCTAAGAGACTGTGAGAGTGTGACCAGTCTTTGAGAGCGAAGGCGAAGGTTCGCGTTGCTAGCAGGCGGCGGGATGACGAAAGCGCCCGCCATCACATGTGTCTCGGGGTCACCAGGAAGGAGCGCGCGCTGCACTGTGGGATCGGTGCGACAGCCGGCCGCACTGCACGCCGGGATTTGTAGTCCCGCCCCTTGCCGGGACCCTCAAGTCACTTACGTTCGTCTATGTTCAACCACGTCCTCACACGGATGAGGTCCAGTCTTTAGTCGTTTAGCACAGAATGGAGAGGTTCTCCAGGGTAAGTCTACCTAATATTACTCTTTAGAGCGAACCCTGTTTCGGCGATGGCTGCCAGGAAGGCGCATTGGGTGCAGCTGCGCGTGCGCAACGCTTGCGCCTTGGAGCGCGCGCCAGTCGCCCCGCGAGGCAGACTGGAGCCGGGCAGCGCAGGCGCAGTGTCCCTGGGCCAAGATGGCGGCGCGGTGTTCCACACGCTGTTTGCTGGTGGCAGTGGGGACCCCCCGGCTGCCGGCTGCAGCGGGGAGAGGGGCCCGGCCGCTCAGGGAGGGCGTGGTGGGGGCGTCCCTGGGCCGCAAGCAGAGCGTCACTGTCTTCGCGCCTTCCCTGGGCGCTCGTGGTCCCTGGGCTCTGCTGACATTGAGACCCGGTGTCAGCCTCACAGGTGAGGGCGGGCTTCAGCGCCTCAGTGGCGGCTTCAGGGCCTAGAAGGGAGTGACTCTCCTCGCTCTGGCTATCACTACGGGGGTGGCGAGGTGGAGGGTGTCTTCCGACGCGCATGCGGAATTGCTGGAGAGACAGGCAAGCAGGAGGCAGAGAGGCCCAAGTGGCTACTCAGAAGACGTCAAGTGAGGGAGAGCTGCATGGACCCCGGGCGGCGGTGGTGAATCGCCCCGCAGGCCGTGAACCTTCACCTCTCTGTTAACGTTTCTGGAAGCCGCTGTTCTTTTGCCCCGTTCCTTTTTTATTTCTCCTTCTAGGCTGTAGCGTAAGGGAAGCGGTAACTGCCTTCGGTGAGTGCTATGCACTTTGTGCCTTGTCTCACTTGATGGTAACAACAACCGTGCAAGAGGCCAGTCATCATCCCTATTTTAAAGAACGGGAAACTGAAGATCTGAGAGAGAAATTGACCGGCCCAAGGTCATAAAGTTAGATCAGAAGCGTCGTCTCAAAACCGGAGCTGTCATTTCATAGCTTACTCTTTCCACCACATGGTGCAAATTGAAGGGCACAATCATTTTTAGAAGTTCTTAAATTGGTAATTGTAATAATAATACAGCCTAACATGTATCGTGCACTTACTATTTACCAGGCATGGTTTATCTCCTTACATCACATTGTCACGTGAAAGGCACTATTATTAGTCCATTTTATAAAGAAACCAAGGCTTAAATGTTAAACGACTTATATAATAATAGAATGTCACAAAATGGTAGAGCCTTGGTTTGAAAACTGCTGCCCTCTTAATTGCTGGAGGTGATGTTGAATTATGTATAAAGCCTTGAAGTGCTTAGCCATAAAGTTTTCATATGCTATATGTTGGGTGACTTCCATTTTAGTGAGAGAAGAAAGGAAACACTGAACAACTTGCCATGTGCCTGAGTTGTGTTAGTTGTTTTGTGTCCCATAGAATTTGTGCCAGTGATACTTATCAGTACATTTATAAAGATTAATTAAAGGGCCCTGACAAGATAATTTATGCAAGCTAACTTCCTATTGGGATCCAGTTTTGTAATGCTTACATAATAGGCAGTCACTAAAGTATCAATGATTTGCAGTGTAAAGAGCTTGGGCTTCAGAGGTGAACAGACTTGCTTTCACCAGTGTGTGTGACCTGGGTGTATTATTTAACCCCTTTGATCCTCTCTTTCCTTAACCATGAGCATTCATTCATTCATTCATTCACAGGTACTTACTGAGGCCTATTTTATGCCAGCCACCACTCTAGGCACTGAGGACACAACAGCAGAGAAAAAAGAGATTGGATGTGGGTTTGGTCAAGTAAATGTATTTTTTCCCCCCTAACCACTAGACAGGCAAGTGAACGTATTTTTAAATTCTGTTCCTGCCATCTATACTCCTCATGGATGGAGCAATAGTCTGTTCAGTAGTCTGTCTAGGTTTCCTCAGGATTATTTGGAGAGATGTCATACTGTATTTCTCGATAAGAACAAAAGTGGCCATTTTTAGGGCTTGCTAACACTTTCTGATGTTAAGGTTGTTTTAAATAGAATTTGGCTGCATCTTTTTGTTCAAGTATTAATTTCTTAGGTGACTTGTTTTCTTAAGCTAAATTTGTTCATATTAAATCCGTACAAGTTTCAGAAGCATTTTTTATTATTGTGTCTGTGTATGTGAGAGAAAGAAACAGGCAGGCACTAAATATTAAGCCTTATGTAGGGCCATTTCTAAGGAACTACAGTCAGCTATCTTTTTCTCCAAGTGAGCCCATAGCTTGCTGTGGGTGTATTTTGTATCATGTATTTTGTATCATGTGATATACACGTGTGAGAGGCAGCATCCTTCAAGGTGCACTCTATTAGTTATCACATCTAAAATCATCAACTCAGCTCTCAAACGCTGGTCTACAATCTCATCTCAAATGTAGTAGTACAATTAGACAACATAAAAACAACACTTTAGGCTGAGCATGGTGGCTCATGCGTGTAATCCTAGCATTTTGGGAGGCTGAGGTAGGAGGATTGCTTGAGCCCAGGAGTTCAAGAGCAGCCTGAGCAACATAGCAATTCTGCATCTTTACAAAAAATAGAAAAATTAGCTGAGTGTGGAGGCTTGTACCTGTAGTCCCAGCTACCTGAGAGGCCGAAGCAGGAGGATTGCATGAGCCCAGGACTTTGAGGTTGCAATGAGTTATGATGACACCACTGCACTCTAGCCCAGGTGACAGCCAGACCCTGTCTTAAAACAAAACGAAAAAAAACTATTTTAAATCTGACTTTTTTTCCAAGCAGAAAGAAGGCAGTTTTTGATGCTGCGTTGGCCATTCTTGGAATGACCAGGAGGCTAATACTCTGGCTTCTAAAAAGGGCTAGACATTTACCTGTCATATCTTGAGGAAAAAATTGCCTATTAAATGAACTTTTCCTAATTATTGCTAGTCATTGATGCCTTTTGGATAATGTCAAAAATCATCAAACTTTTAATAGTTAAATGTAATTTGTGTTTATCCACATCAGTTTTACGCATTACTGTCTCCCATTCTAACTCAAGTTCAAGTCCTCTGCCCACAATATTGAAACCGTTGCTGCTATAGGCAACTATCAGCCTCCGCCTTCTGGCATTGGAAGTATAGTGACGGAGAGGCTGGACCAGGCTACAATAACCCCATACTTCTGAGAAAAGAGGGGGTTGAGTACAGACTCATTAATAAATCAGACTTAGTGTCTTCTCAAGTCTGACTGAAGAAACACAATAGTGATCTCCTAACCCCTGTTACTTCCGGTTTGCTTTTTATACTCCATGAGTATTGAGTATACCAGAAACATCCATTTACTTCCTATTTCTGCTCTTAATCATTCTGACCATCCCTACTTGCTCTCCTTTCTGATTATCCCTTATCTTGCCTCCTTGCCTGTGCCTGATTGTATTTTGTACTCATTAACTTTGAGTAGTCTCCCAATCCTGGATATGCAAACCCAATCAGTTCCCTGTTTTAACACTTACAGTGGCTTCCTATTGCCTTCAGGATAAAACCCAGACTCCTTAGCAAAACTGTAAGGCCCTTCTGCTTATCCCTAGGTGTCATTAAACATTATCATCTCTAGCCACCACGGCTACCTGCACCCCCCACATATACGGTCTCTGGTTGTATCTGTAGTTCCTAAATGCACAAGGTACTTATTTATTTTCATGTGAACCTCCCCAAACTGAAGCTGTCATATAATTTAGCAGCCAAACAGAGCACATTTTTTTTTTTTTTTTTTTTGAGACAGAGTCTCACTCTTGTCCGGGCTAGAGTGCCGTGGCGTCATCCTAGCTCACAGGAACCTCAAACTCCTGGGCTCAAGCGATCCTCCTGCCTCAGCCTCCCAAGTAGCTGGGACTACAGGCATGCGCCACCATGCCCGGCTAGTTTTTTCTATGTATATTTTTAGTTGTCTGATTAATTTCTTTCTAATTTTAGTAGAGACGGGATTTCGCTCTTGCTCAGGCTGGTTTTGAACTCCTGAGCTCAAACAATCCGCCCACCTCGGCCTCCCAGAGAGCTAGAATTACAGACGTGAGCCAGCGCGCCTGGCCCAAACAGAGCACTTTTGAAAGTGAAAGGAGATGCTATCACAAATTACACCAGGGCCTCAGGTGTAAATTTGGATGAATTCACTCCTCTTGAGCCTAGCCAATTTCTATAGCTTAACCTCAGATTACCTAGAAGCCCTTCCCTGACCTTCTTAGACTGGGTTGCCAGTGGTTCTCAGCATAGGCCATTTTACCCCCTGGGGCACATTTGGCAATGTTTGGAGATACTGGTTTTGGTTGCCAACTTGATGGGGGAGGCCTTCTGAGTTTCTGATACATGTCTGGAGTGGGGCCTGAAAATGTGCATTTTCAACAAGCTAATGGTGCTGCTGGCCCAGGGACCGCAGTCTGAGAGCCACTTTGTAAGCAGATCCCCAAGGCTGTATGAGAAGGAAAAGAATGTGGGGAACTGTCAAGCATTAAGTGAGACAGAAGCACATGAAAATACCCAGCATGCTTAGGCA
This sequence comes from Avahi laniger, assembly GCA_963575035.1. Taxonomy (NCBI): domain Eukaryota; kingdom Metazoa; phylum Chordata; class Mammalia; order Primates; family Indriidae; genus Avahi; species Avahi laniger. Next base: position 8,902 of record CAUYSK010003787.1, on the reverse strand, counting down.
GTGTAAGAGGGGAGCTAAATCCCACTTTAGTCATCTCCCAGTCTGGAGGAGCATTCCTTTAGTGGTGTGCTGAGGCTACACTGGTAGCATAATCCAGCAGAATCAGTAGTTTTATATTAATTACATAACGGCGGCTTTAGCAATTTTGAAGTGCAGTGAGTTTGGTCTGCAGGGGGCTTGGAAGGGAACAGACCCTAAAGGTGTGGACTATTTGTTCCTTCATAGGTATATTCTGGCTGGTCATATGCTCACAATTTCCTTTTGTTGAGCACATTCCCAGAGTGATTTTCTTTCTTTTATTTTTCCTTTTTAGGAACAAAAAGTTACCCTTTTGTTTGTACTGCCTTCTTCCACACGAGCGTCCCTTTGGCAAAAGAAGATTATTACCAGATATTAGGAGTGCCCCGAAATGCCAGCCAGAAAGAGATCAAGAAAGCCTATTACCAGGTCTGTATGGGAGTCAGATTTTAGTGACAAGATTGTGGAAGGAATGCTGTTGGTGGAGAGTGATCCTGCTTGGTACAATACACGTGCCCACGTGGCCAGGCGCATGCAGCTGATAGCAGAGCACGAGGTGGGAAAGGTGGACTCGGCTGGATCGTGTTATTCAAGGTACCAGCCACGGCGGTTAATGCTTCAGGAAAAAAGTGGAGATTCCAAACTGGAGATTTTAAAGTTTTTTTTCCAGAGGTGGTTTTGTAATTAAATTTATTCTCTACCTCCTGAATTGATAGGTATACTGATCTAAGTTTTAGGTGGTCTTTCTTTATATTCAGATAAAAGTTTATGAGTTTAGAATTATTTCCTTTCTTAACCCAGAAAATGTGAGATTCCCATTGTCATATCCCAGAATGTATCAGGGCTAGCTAAAGTGGTTTGTGAGATGTCCAGACCAACAGTTCCCAGACTTGTGGTTTGCTCCAGCCAATAAAATATATATCGGGGGCACCAATGCAGGATTGACAGCTTTTTGTGAGTGCGCAGTTTGCTGGAGTTGTGCAGCCAACACCACAATCAATTTTAGAATATTTTAATCACCTAAAAGAAACCCTGTACCCATGAGCACTTACTCCCCATTGTCCTCTCAGTCCCTGGCAGCTACTAATCTACTTTCTGTCTCTATGGATTTGCCTGTTCTGGATCTTTCCTAGAAATGGACTCATACAGTATGTGGCCTTTTGTGACTGGCTTCTTTCACTGAACATAATGTTTCCAAGGTTCATCCATGTTGCAGCACGTGTCATGGCTTCATTCCTTTTTATGGTCAAATAATATTCCATTGTGTGGCTAGATAGGCCATATTTTGTTTATTCACCATTTGATGGACATTTGGATATTTTCTCCTGTTTGGCTATTGTGAACAGTACTGCTATAAACATTCATGTATAAATTTTTGTGTAGATACATGATGTTTTCATTCTTCTTGGATATATATATACCTAGGAGTATAGTTGCTAGGTCATATAGTAACTGGATGTTTTACCTTTTGGAACTGCCAGCCTTTTTCAAAGCAACCACACCATTTCACATTCTTTTTTTGAGACAAGGTCTTGCTCTGTCACCCAGGCTGGAGTGCAGTGGCATGATCATAGCTCATTAGCTCACTCTGGCCTCAAACTCCTGGGCTCAAACAATCCTCCCACCTCGGCCTCCCAAGTAGTTGGGACTACAGGCACACACCCCACCACGTCTGGCTAATTTTTAAATTTTTCTGTAGAGACAGAGTGTTTCTGGCAACTTCGGTCAGCATCCTTATTCCTCCTGGAAACCAGAGTTGGGTGATACGTGACCAAGTGTGGTTTGTTTTGTTTTGTTTTGTTGCAGGTTTAGTGACTTTGTACTGCTCGCTTTTGCTATTGGGGAAGATTGAGAGTTAGCTGTTAGTCTTGATTCTTAGCATGAAGAAAGGACGTTATAGGGACATGGTTTTTAGTCTCAGTTATTTGCTAGGCTGCTTTGTAGAAAGGCTGCTTTGTAGAAGGGCTGCTTTGTAAAGATACCTGTAACACCACAAGCAGAGGCAGTTCAGCTCACTCTGGCAAAGAGCTTCCTAACAAGGAAGACTGATGGTCAGGGTACCCTCCACCATGGGTGGTCGTGAGCTCCCGTCCCTGGAAATAATCTACTGATGGTTCCCAAACTTGAGTAATATACTGATCCCCTTTTAAACAACAATTTCATGTACTAGATGATGTTGTTTGCCTAAAATCAGGTTGTTCCTCATGTCATAGTGCCTGTACCTGTGACTCCAACTTAGGACTTTTTGAGTTGGTCCCATCCATGCAGCCCTTTGATGTCGCAATTCACCTAGTACTTTTCTGAATTTCAGTTCCTTTGCATTCTTAGTTTGTACCATGAGCCATGACATCATTTTGTCTTTGCTTGGCACAAATGTATTATTTATGCGTGATGTCTCTCTTTATGCTTTTCACATAAGCCATGGGCACAGTGGCTTACGGGCAAACTCTGAAGTTGCCTGCAGTGCTGTGTTTTAAATTGGCCATCCTGGCAACTTGGAATATACTGTTATCAGTAATTTGTGCTTATCATTGAAATTTTAATTCCTGTTAGAACCTGTTAAGTGCCCTCATCACTCATCCCCCAGATGTGTTCTTATGCTCCCTATTAAGTTCCAACAATAGGTGATGTTGAATATGTGCCTTGCCTTGTGTGAGCTTTTTGTTTTTATCTGTGTTACTTCATTTTATTCTCACCACAACCCTCTGATGTAGGTGCCATTATTATTGCAGATGAGGAACTGGCTACAGAGCTGTAGGATCATGCCCAAGGTTTCAGAGTTAACAAATGGTGGATCGGGATGCTCTGACCCCACCATTAGCCTAACTGCAGCTGAGGTGGACAGCCAGCTGATGGCAGGGACAGGCCAGGTGGCTGCCTGTCACTTTCAGCTTCTCGATTCTGGTGATGCAGAGACTGGGAAGGTGTCAGGAGGAGGCACAAACACAACAGACACCTACAGGGCCCTCAGCACAGCCAGATGTTTTGGAGCTGCTCAGCACATGTGTACTCTGGACAGCCAAGGGAGATTTATTTTGCCTTTTTAACATTTAAAGCTATGTTTTGAATGGGTAATACATCCCCTTTGTTCAGAATTCAGAAGTACGAAGGCACATACAGTAAAAAGTCTTCCTCCTTCCCATTCATACTCATCCCTCTTGTAGCAATCAGTGTTATTTATATTTTTTGAGACAGAGTCTCACTCTGTTGCCTGGACTAGAGTGCCATGGCATCAGCCTAGCTCACAGCAACCTAAAATTCCTAGACTCAAGTGATCCTCCTGCCTCAGCCTCCCGAGTAGCTGGGACTACAGGCTGCGCCACCATGCCTGGCTAATTTTTTTTTCCTCCATATTTTTAGTTGTCAAGCCAATTTCTTTCTGTTTTTAGTAGAGACAGTATCTCACTCTTGCTCATACTGGTCTTGGATTCCTGAGCTCAAACGATCCTCCCGCCTCGACCTCCCAGAATGCTAGGATTGCAGGCGTGAGCCACCATGCCTGGCCCTTCCAAAAATAATTTATACAGCAGAGACATCTATTTACCTATCCGGTCATTTTCTCCCCTTTTGACATCAATGTTAGTATAACAGACACTCGGTTTTGCACCTTGCTTTCACAAGGTGCCCAAGTTCGAAAGGATTGGTCATTATAATATTTATTTATTTTTTAGAGACAGGGTTTCTCTCTGTTGCCCAGGCTGAGTGCAGTGACATAGCTCACTGCAGCCTGGAACCCCTGGGCTCAAGCGACCCTCCTGCTTCAGTCTCCCAAAGTGCTAGGATCACAGGTGTGAGCCACCGTGCCTGGGCTGGTCATTATTTTTGCTAGAGACTTGTTGTGGTTGAAAAGTTGAAAAATGTGTCCGTACATCAGATTTGACAAAATGATTTATTTTAAAGTCTTAAATTTTGTTTTATGAATTGTTGTTGGTTGCTAAGTCTTAAGAGAGACAACTGTTACAAAGGAGGCATAATTGTGACTGATATTTGGGGTTCTGTGTCCAAAGTAATTTACCATTTTTTCCCTTAGCTTGCCAAGAAATATCACCCTGACACAAATAAGGATGATCCCAAAGCCAAGGAAAAGTTCTCCCAGCTGGCAGAGGCCTATGAGGTAATATGGCTGATGTGTGTGCAGTCACCGTCATTCAGCCGTGTGCATGAATCAGAGTTTGCATTGCGGCGGAGGACAGCCTGGCATATGTGCTGTGTGAAGGCTGTGTCCTTGCACCATATCACCTTGTAAAAAAAAGATTCCAAGGCCTACTAACTTGGAATCTCAAGAAGAGCATGATCCAATAATCTACACCAATAAAGCTCCCCAGGTAATTCAGACTGTAGCTGGGCTTGGGAACTCTGGGTTGCATTAATTAATTCAGCCCTTATTTGATAACAACTCCCTCCCCTTTGGGGCATTGCCACCTGTTAGGGATGGTGGCTGTTGTAAAAGTAGAAGCCCTTCATTGCCCTGGAAGAGTTTACAGTGTAATCAGAGGACAAAGCTTGCATCTATAAAACAACTAGTGACCGATTCCAGAGTTATCAGAAAGTGGACCTTCCTCCCTGACTTCCACCATCATGAAGGGTTTCAGGATATATAGGAGCTCATAGATCCACAGGAATAGACAGCCATATGTAAGGACAGCCTCAACTCAGTAAATCTTTTTTTTTTTTTTTAAGAGACAGGATCTGGCTCTGTCACCCAGGCTAGAGTGTAGTGGCACAATCCAAGCTCATTGTAGCCTTGAACTCCTGGGCTCAAGCGATTCTCCTGCCTCAGCCTTCCAAGTAGCTGGGACCACAGGCATGTACCACTGCGCCTGGCTAATTTTTAAGTTTTTTATAGAGATGAGGTCTTGCTCTGTTGCCTAGGCTGGCCTTGAACTTCTGGGCTCAAGCGATCCTCCCACCTCAGCCATTACAGGCATGAGCCACTGCACCCAGCCTCGTGAGACTTATAAAACGTACTTCAGGCCCTGCACTTAGAGTTCACTGCAGTCATCTTGCTCCTCTTGCAGGTGCTAAAGTCGCAGTGCAATCTTATCCTAGGGAACCGCATAGAATATTTTTGCACACAGGAACACTTGGCAACATTGTGACTGCTCACTTGGGATGAACTCTCTTGTCTGTTCCTGGGCCTCCAAATGTCTGATTGCTCTGCCTTTTGTAGGTTTTGAGTGATGAAGTAAAGAGGAAGCAGTACGATGCCTATGGCTCTGCTGGCTTTGATCCTGGTGCCAGCAGCTCTGGGCAGAGCTACTGGAGGGGAGGCCCCACTGTGGACCCTGAGGAACTGTTCAGGAAGATCTTCGGGGAGTTTACATCATCCTCATTTGGAGATTTCCAGAGTGTGTTTGATCAGCCTCAGGAAGTAAGTTCCTCGTTTTGAAGAATTATTCAAATTTTAGGCTGTTAAATGTGACGCAAAGAGAGATTTTTATCAGTTTCTGTTTCTCAGAGAGGCAAAAAGCAGCTTAAATGAACTGATCTGGAGGCAGCCATTTTGGTAGAAAATAATTTCAGTGTTTGAAAAATCCTATAGGTAATAATAAGTATAACCATTGTGATTATGTTCTTAACAATTGTTTAATCAGGCAACATCTCAGGCTTTCAGAGTCCATAATTAGGGTATGAGTGTTTTATCTAATGCCTGCTCTACGTCATTCTAGGAAGAAGACACCACCAATCCTCTTTCTTTCTTTCTTTCTTTCTTTCTTTTTTTTTTTTTTTGAGACAGAGTCTTGTTCTGTCACCCTGGCTAAAGTATAGTGGCATCATTGTAGCTCACATCAACCTCAAACTCCTAGGTTTAGGCAATCTCTTGCCTCAGCCTCCTGAGTACCTGGGACTACAGGCACGTGCCACCGCCCCTAGCTAATTTTTCTGTTTTTTGTAGAGATGAGGGTCTCACTCTTGCTCAGGCTGGTCTCAAACTCCTGAGCTGAAGCAGTCCTGCTTCGACTTCTCAGCAGGAATGAGCCACCACACCTGGCCTCCTCTTTATTTATGTCTTCATAAGACATCATCAAAGTTGAAGAGAGAGTGGAAATATTTTATGGTCTCAGTTATGATTGTGGATTATTCAAGCTGTTTGTAAGTGCCATGTACAAGTATTATCCTGTGAACATTTTCAGTTTTTTGAAAATATATTTTCATTTAAATTAAGACATACATTATCTCTTACTAATTCCAAGGAACAGGGCAGAATCAGTTCAGTGAGTCCCACTCATTCTTACTTGGCAGAGTATAAGTAAATAACATATGAAAGAGTAACAAAAATGCTGGCAGTACCCTCTGTTCCTTTTAAAGTGAAGCACCATTTTGGTGATTGTGAAACAAAGAGTGACAGCCCATCCCTTGGTTCCTTCAGTACGTCATGGAGTTGACATTTAATCAAGCTGCTAAGGGGGTCAACAAGGAGTTCACTGTGAACATCATGGATACCTGCGAGCGCTGTGACGGCAAGGGGAATGAGCCCGGCACCAAGGTGCAGCATTGCCACTATTGCGGCGGCTCCGGCATGGTAAGGGTGCGGCAGAACCCCCTCTCTGGCATCTCCCACTTTACACCCACCCACGCTGCTCCACACTGTTGCTTTGCTCTGTGCTCCTGTGAATGTTCGTTCAGGCACTCCCAGAGTTTCGAGAGTTTATAACTAGGTGCGATTGATTTGTCTAGAAGCTTCTACACTTTTCCGGGACACTTTTCCGGGATTTGCTCTTTCCTGGTCAACAACACAGACTAAACAAGGAAACCATGCTGTCTTCTCTGAAAGGCACTTTGGGATATTTTCATAATTTGAAAGTGGGGAAAACACTCATTTTTTTTTTTTTTTTTTTTTTTTTTTTGTGACAAAGTATAACACTGTTTCCCTGGCTAGAGTGCCATGGCGTCAGCCTAGCTCACAGCAACCTCCAACTCCTGGGCTCAAGTGATCCTCCTGCCTCAGCCTCCTGAGTAGCTGGGACTACAGGCATGTGCCACTATGCCTGACTAATTTTTTTTCTATATATTTTTCAGTTGTCCAGCTAATTTCTTTCTATTTTTTTGGTAAAGATGGGATCTTGCTCTTGCTCAGTCTGGTCTCGAACTCCTGAGCTCAAATGATCCGCCCGCCTCGGCCTCCCAGAATGCTAGGATTACAGGTGTGAAACACCACGTCTGGTGGTGGCCAGGGCTAGAGGGCCAGGGTGTCAGCTTAGCTCACAGCAACCTCAAACTCCTAGGCTCAAGCGATACTCCTGCCTCAGCCTCCCGAGTAGCTGGGACTACAAGCACCACCATGCCCAGCTAATTTTTCTATTTTTGGTAAAGACAGGGTCTCGCTCTTGCTCAGGCTGGTCTCAAACTCCTGAACTCGAACAATCCTCCCGCCTTGGCCTCCCAGAGTCGTAGGATTACAGGCGTGAGCCACCATGCCCGGCCACTTGTTACAGATTTTAAAACTATTCACCCTTTCACTTTCAGGGTCCTTCCTCCAAGGCCCTACATTGCTGTGACTTTTTTTTTAAAAAACATTTCTGAAGTGAACATTCGGATAAGATAGTAAGGCTGAAGTATACTCTCTCAAAATGTAATGTTTGGGCCGGGCGCAGTGGCTCACACCTGTAATCCTAGCTCTCTGGGAGGCCGAGGCGGACGGATTGTTCGAGCTCAGGAGTTTGAAACCAGCCTGAGCAAGAGCGAGACCCTGTCTCTACTAAAATTAGAAAGAAATTAATCAGACAACTAAAAATATATATAGAAAAAATTAGCCGGGCATGGTGGCACATGCCTGTAGTCCCAGCTGCTTGGGAGGCTGAGGCAGAAGGATTGCTTGAGCCCAGGAGTTTGAGGTTGCTGTGAGCTAGGATGACACCACGGCACTCTAGCCCGGGCAACAGAGTGAGACTCTGTCTCAAAAAAAAAAAAAAAAAAATGTAATGTTTGACACTGGGAAAATTATTTGCAACAATTTGCTAAAGGATTAGTCTTCCTGACATGCATAAAGGGCTTGTAAGGATAATGAGAATAATCCAACAGCTCATTAGAGAAACTGGTCCAGGCTGAGCAGAAGAGGAAGTGCAAGTGACCAGTAAGCGTTCCTTACTAGTCGGGGCAAGGAAAACTAAAGCAAGAAGATACCTTTGGCTCACCCTCCAGGTTGGCATACGTTTCAGAGACTGGTACGGTCTGTGCTGGCAGTGAGGAGTTGGTTACCTTGGGAGGGGCTGAGAGATGAGGGGCTCCTGGGAGGAGGGGATGGGGAGATGGGGATGAGGGAGAAGTTGCTCCCGGCGGGGGGAAATTGTGCACTGTGAGCCTGAGTGCAGCCCCTGCGCATTTAATCCACAGTTAGTCTCTACCCTGTCTTCTTGTTCATATCTGATTTCGGCAGAGCAGCTCCCAGCGTGGGGCTCTCCTTAGCCCCTTTGAACCAGTGTTTGGTGCCCTCAACCACTCACTCAGGAGGGACATTTGGGAGTTGGGGACAGGGAGAGACAGGCCAGGGCACCAGTGGCTGTGAGAGCTGCTTTTGTGATTGCTCCTGAGTGCCTGCGCTGGGGGTGTGTGTGTGTGTGTGTGTGTGTCTGTGTGTGTGTGTGTGTGTGTTAGTGAACACAGCCCAGCTCTCTCTTCCCACGTGGCCCTGACCAGTCAGAGGCCTGCATTCCTCTTCCCCTGGAATTTCAGGCTCAGTGACTGGAGCACGGCAGCTGGGAGTTCGGAGGGTGCGTCCAATTGTCATTTGCTTCTTTCTTTATTTATTTTTTCCCCCCGAGACAGAGTCTCACTTCGTTGCCCTGGCTAGAGTGAGTGCCGTGGCGTCAGCCTAGCTCACAGCAACCTCCAACTCCTGGGCTCAAGCGATCCTCCTGCCTCAGCCTCCCGAGTAGCTGGGACT
>CAUYSK010003786.1:0-44756 GCA_963575035.1 Avahi laniger | reverse complement strand
ACAAATTTATTCAGAGCTACTGCAATATGACAAGAGATCTCAGTTTAGAACTGTGCTCAAGGATTAATAAAATGTGGTATATGTATACTATGGAGTACTATTCAGCTTTAAGAAACAACGGAGATATAGCACCTCTTGTATACTCCTAGATAGAGCTGAAACGCATTCTACTAAGTGAAGTATTCCAAGAATGGAAAGACAAGCACCACATGTACTCACCATCAAATTGGTATTAACCGATCAACACATAAGTGCACATATAAGAATAACATCTATTGGATGTTGGGCAGGAGTGGGGGGGGAGGGGAAGAGGGGAGGAGGGGGCGGGTATATGCATACACAAAGAGTGCAATGCGCACCACCATAAGGATGGATACACTTGAAACTCGTACTTGGGGGGGCAGGGGGGCAAGGACAACATGCGTAACCTAGACATCTGTATCCCCATGGTATGCTGAAATAAAAAAAAAAAAGAACTGTGCTCAAATGTGAACACAATAAGCATAGTGGGGACGTATAGCCATAGAGATGAGGGAGGATGAAAAATTGCTAAGCGGAAACACTATGGGTAAGAGGAAGAGGATGGAGCTAGACTAACTTGACAGGATTCTTTGCAAAAGGTAGAGCAGCATAAACAGACATCACCTAAGGGGTTCTGGGGGATTATGAATTTGATTACATGTTGTGAGTGATCAGATACCAAGGGTGGGGGATTCTCACTAAACTGACATAGCAAGACTCTTACTACAACTGAGCAACATAGCCCCAAAGAGCACGGATACCAAAGTCCAAGTCTACAGGGCTTAGAGGAGCTTGACTGAAGTTTGGTTAAGGGGAGAGTCTTTGACAATACTAAAATATCTGATAATGTGTTTTAACAAGGTTTTAATTTAAAGATTTACAAGCATCCAGACACTAAATAGAAATAATAATACTGGAGTTCATATAGTTCCTCCTAGGAAACAGTACTAGGGTGAATGGGAAGAGAAGAGAGCAGGTATCAAGAAGATGTAGGGAGGAATTTTCTTAATCATATGTCCAGCTTCTGGAAACATCCATTCTGAGCCAGGAACAGGCGTTTGGAGGAGTCTTTCAAAAACCTGAATGTCACTGTATCTACTGTGGTATAATACAATGCAAGTCTTAAATTGTATTACTATGTTAATTAAACCAATGTGGTTATATTTTCAGCATTTGATGCCTAAGTAAATACTCTAAAAATCACTTTTAGTTTATATCTATGTAAATATCTATATGAGACAATGCTAAAGTAGCATGATGGCTTTTCAAACATGACTTGCTAAGCCAATCTCAAATTTATAATTGCACAAAAAAGGAAAATATGAAGAGCTCACTTTTCTGTTAAGTAACATCTTAATCAAAGGAACTGATACCACTCAGTTGAGACTAAAAAATAAAATAACTAATTGAATCAATGAATCACTGAATTACTGAATTGAGCCACCTTATTAAATACTTTAATATCTGCTTATGTTAGAACTCATTTTTATGGCAATAGATAAATTTATATTTTTTTCAGAAAATGAGTTCAATTATCTAATGACTGAGGGAATTCATAGGTTAAATAAAAACAAATATACAATTTTCTATTGCAGACTACTTACCATCTATAATGATAAAAAAAAATTAGCCATACTGAAAATCATCATTTTTCAGAAAAAGAGAAAGAAAAATTGCTACAGTGTTCACCTGTCATTTTGAAATAAACTCTTGTCCCCCAAACTTTGACTCTGATGACATTAAGATTGGAAGAAATGTCACTGATGAATATACCCTCTGGACCACAGGTCTTAGGTTGCATAGTTCGAATATAGCCTTTCTCAGTAGCTGACAATGTTATTCTCTTACTGAATAAGATACTACAACTACTGTTACACAAGCTAATATATACTAATTTTTTCTGGTATGTATGTGTATTTATATTTTTAAATTTTTTTTTATTTCAGCATATTAGGGAAGTACAAATGTTTAGGCTATGGATATTGCCTTTGCCCCACCTGAGTCAGAGCTTCAAGCATGTCCATCCCCCAAATGGTGAGTATTTAGGAGTAAGAATGTGGTTAAACAATAGCAATAATGGTAATAATTTTCTGCCCCTTTATTGTTTTTTACATCCATTAAATGTTCATTAACATTATATATTAGCTGTTACGCAAGGTAATATATAATAATATTTTTTGTATGTATGTTTGTATATATGTATTTATTTATTTTTAATTTTTTTACTTCAGCATACTACAGGGGTACACATGTTTAGGTTATGTTTAAAAGATTTCATACTAGCAAATTAAGATTAAATATGTTCTCATAAATTATAATATGAAAATTAAAACACTGGAAATATGCTTCCTTTTCTAGATCTTATCTGTGACAATTCGGAGCACTCTAAGAAGAAAGCACCTTCCAGCACATACATGAGTCACAAGACTATGGAAAGTAGAAACATGGGACTGCAATACATGCTGGCTACGCCATACTGTTGTGCCATTCATAAAGCCCCAGAAATGATCTTACCAACTTGCTTAGAGTTTCCATTTTTTACAGTTCGCCTTCAGCCAGTTAGTTCTACAATTGGAATTGTTTCTTTATTCTACCTCTAACAAGCCAACTTTATATCCAGTACTCTACATTCACTGTTGCTCCTACCTTTGCTTGAAATATATTTTGCTTTATCCCCTTCTTATCCAGATGCCGATTCTTCACAATGTGACTTAAGTCCCATCTGTTCTACAAGATTTTTCCTTATTGTTCTTTCTTTATTGCAATGGAAAACATTAATTTTTGTTATAGTAAATAAAATGTATGTGTTGATTGAAGGTAGGTGATAGATAAGCTCTGGGTTTAACTAAGGTCTACTGGCTGGACTTAACTGGATTCAGATTGGCTCCATGTATTTTCTAGTTCCACAGCACAATCTAGGATTTACTACTATCTGGAATATATTTTCTTTATGGCAAGAGTCTAAAATAAATTACATAGGTATACCCAAAGAGTCTGCTCTGTCACGTTAAATGTCATATCTACTCTTATTCCATTCCAAAAAAAATAACTTACCCAAGCCTGACATTGAAGTAATACAGTACATTTCACTTTCTGGGAGATACTATTATATAATAATACTGGTAGAGAGGAGAGAGCCAATATTCAAACAATAATACCAATTACCCTAATCTGCACATATGTGATGACACATAATTCGCTTTCTTTCTGCATGAAAAATACACTTAATATTTCCTTTATGAATAAAGCAAATGGCTTTTCCAATCCTGGCATAACATGGAAAGTTCCATATTTCATAATCTCAATCAGGCCAGGTCCAAATGCAGCTCTTTTTGATCTGGAAATTAGTGAACTAATAATATAAGTATATTGTCTATACACATTCAATATTTTCTGGTGAAACAGGGATACTGTAACAAACATACCCAGTCAGATAGAGGCAGAAGAGATGACACCCCGAGTCACTGCTCCATGGCAATTAATCCCTGTGTGACAATATTTAAAGTCTCTGAATGAAGGATATTCCCTGATTAGACCAAATCTACTCCCTGCTTGTAGATTTCCAATCCTTGTTTCACATAACTTTAAACATACCCTTTGAGAGGCTCTTCTTTTTCCCACACCTTCCTTGGCTTATCGGAAAGATGCATGGGAGAATATGTCTATCATCGCAGCTAAGCAACTTTGCCTGTTTGTTGCTGTTATAAAATTCAGGGCCTAAAAATTATTTTGCCTTTTAGTTACAGTTTCTTTTAAACCAGATTTGTGGCATTTTAAAATATATAACTTGCAAATATTTCCTGGCTTTTAGATATTTGATTTCGGTTAGCTCTTTGTGCCAACAGTCACATTCACAGTTCTTTTTGAGACATGCAGTATCTCTTATGTAGACAAGGTCAGGTGATCTTATCAGACCTCTTCGGGGCCACATATTTGGTTTCTTTTCCCTGATCACAAGTCAATGAGATGTCTTAGCAAAGAGTTTGAAGACTGCTCCGTCATAACCCTGCCTGATTTATTTGTACCAGGATCTGTCTTCATTGGATTCTGTGGTTCATGCCTTTTTTCAAGTCTATGTTTTATGGAGTTGAATTTGTTTTTCAAACATACAAATCATAAATTTTGTTAATTCTCTTTTTGTTTCTTTTATCTGTGTCTGCCAACAGCTTACTGTTTTTTATAAACTCATCTCTTTCTTGTGGTTTCATACTAAACACAGTTAATAACAAAACTAAGGACACAAATTCATTATGTACATTAACTAATTTTATGATAGGCAACAGTTTTACCAAATATTTTGGCTTAAATAACATGAATTGTCATTTATCTAACTTCATTCATGGTTTCTGCACCACTTGTCATTCAGCCCATAGACAGTAGCCCATGTTTTGGTTTTATGTGTGCTATAGTATAGCACTTTTACTCTAATACTAACTTCTAGTCTATATGATTCCTGCAATAACAACAGTCTCAAAATATCAGCATTTTACAACATTTATGTCTCACTCATGTTACAGTGAGGATGACAAGTTGGCAGCTGTGCTGCTCAGTTCCGTTCCCCATGTCCTCTCATTCTGGAACTGAATGAAGCAGCCGCCATCTGGGGCATGGTATTCTCTCTGGAAGAGTGCAGAAATGAGAAAGGAACTGAGTCAGATCATGTAATCACATTTAAAGTTCTGTTCCGACATAAATATCACCATCATTCACATTCCATCAATCGAACTACACTGCATGATAAAAAGCTAAAAGCTAGTGAGATAAATGCATAATTACCATGTACAGAATGCCTGGGAAAGTGATATGATAATAGGCGAAAATCTATAATTCTAATTATGCGAGAATACAAGTAGTTAGGATAATATTCTATCACTCTTCCCTTCAGTGGTATCTTTTTATGTTCTAAAATTTGTATTCTTTTTTACTATAAACTTTGGTTTCAGGCTAGTAAATATTGGCTTTCCAAATAGATTGCAACTATTTAATACTTTGATGCTAATTCTGTATCTTTCACAGCCCTATGTACTTTTCCGAGGATCAACACATTTAATTATCATGAGGCTTTTTGTTTTTTTATTTCAGAATACTATGGGGATGAAAATGTCATGAGGCCTTTTCAGTTTCAATGCAACCATGTCTGTGCATGAGTTCACTCATCTTGTAGGATTTCTGCTTACATGTGGGGTGCTCAGTCGTTTTTAAAATATTCTGATATATAATATACTAGGATTGCTATGATTTTATCAGTTCCATAGGGATGGAGGTGAACGAAAAGCTAATTTATACTTTTTTAAAGCCCATATATGAATACTCTAAAAAGAAAAAAAAAGCAACTAAAAATAATCTGGTTTTGTTTTAGAAAAGGTAAACTATATTCAGTAAAATCTTTGAAAATATAAATAGCAAGGAAAATATCTGCAAGAATTTATGGAATAAAAACATAAAATATTTCTTCTATGTCAAAAACTCTTTGTCCACAATGTCAACTGTTTGCATTCTTGTTACAAGGAAATATTAGTTTGGAATTACAGAAAAACCTGAACTGAAGAAAAGTCTATTTCAGAGTTTGTGAGTCACAGAAGATTCTCTGAGCAACTCTAATGACCCTGAGAATCTTTTAGAACTCCTGAAGTTCCAGAGCTTAGAAGTTGCACAGATTTTTTCCAATGATATAACCATATTCTAACTCTATATGCATATGAATTTATCATGTATGATTCGTTATTTGTAAACAGTTTATTTATTCAAGTAATAAATTATTATGCATATAATTTTGTACAGAAAATATTTTAGTCATAACTGAATATGGAATATTTAATTTATTTAATTATCTAGAAAAGAAGCTACATATCAAAAAACATAAATGTAGAAAAAATTTGCTGCTCCAAAAAATTTAAAAATGTAAATGATAACATAAAAGATTAGAAGTATAAGAAAATAATATGTAGGACTTAGGAGATTTGGGTTAATGCTACCTAGCAAAAGGAAGATATCTCTCTCTATATATCTACCTAGATATATATCTATATAAAACAAGGTATAAAGATATGATGGATTGATTCTGGAAACTGTAATAAATTTGAACTGCTAAAATATAAAGAATAAGGTGGGATACAGAAGAGAGAAGTTTAAAAAGCAAGGAAAGACACAAGTAATAATGGTCTTGCAATACCATGCTCTAGAGTTTAAAATCTACCCCCTGGTATGCAAGGTTAAATATAGCCTTTACTCTTCAAAATGTAGACCTTTTTAGCAATGATATAGTTTTAAGCCTAGTGCTAGTTACTAATAGATTTTTATTCAGCAAATGAGAGGAAAAGTAGTTACTAAGTAGTTTATTGAAGAATTTGAGTATGTAAAACTCAGAGAAATTTTAAAATATTTAAGAATGTGGCATTTAATAGTTGGAGGATTTTAAATCAGTAATATGTCTGAACTATATTTATATCATCAATAGTTAAACAAATTCAAGTGACCCTAAATTTGACCAGAGTTGTTTAAAAATTTCCAAGTAGTTCTTTAATTGATGAGCTAGCTCCCACCGTCTTAGAGATATGTCATTGATTTTGAGGCAAAAGTTTTCTCTTAGCACTTGAATCTGAAGCACACATATAAGAGAAAAGCTTTACAATTCACACATATCCTCACTATGTCCCCCACTTAAATCAATGAATCATTTTTGAAATTATGATTACATTATCAACAAATGACTCAGTAATTCTTGAAAGCATAATTTTATTGAGTTGCTGGCATTTCTATCATGAAAAATTAGTACAATCTACACACATGTCAATGAAGTCTAAAGCTAAAGACATCCAATCAGTTAAAAAAATCAACAATGCCATTTTTCCTCTGCAGTCTCAAGTTCATTGGGTTCATAGTTCATATACCATAAGAAAGAAATTATAATCTTATTAGCCAAAACCGAACATATTTTTTAACAAATTAATCTGAAATACCCCCTAAGTAAAAATGTCAACAACCTGTATTACAATACATAAAATTTCCACAATCATCTTCAAATCTCCCTATATTGATTTTAAAGAGGGTAAATATCAAAAGGTATGTCTATTTTTTTTTAAGTTTCTTCACATCTAGCTGTAAATCTGATTTATAAACTTTCATCACAAAGAACACAATCTAAACCTGGTACACTTATTGTTTTGACTTGAATCTTATTTTCTTGTATATTTCAGATGCCCCCACCTGAGTATTTCTAAATGTAGGCCCATATTTTTATGTTTTGTACTTAAAGGTGGTTGAGACCTATGCAATTCGGTAAATTAGCTAATTAGGCAAATGCACACTTATTAAAAATAAGAAGCAGGTGGAATGTAGTGGTAATGCAGATTGAATTTGTTGAAGGGTTAGTTGTTAGGTAACCTCATCTTGGGCTTGGAAGTATGAGAGAGGTTTCCCAGTTGAGTCCTTACTGCCAACCAAAACCTCACTGTGGGCTGATTTTTGGAGGTAAATAGGAAGTGATTTGAAAATGTTCTCTATAAAGCTAGGGTAATTATTATTCAGAATTTTGTTCTTTTATTATTAAGTTTTAGAAATGTAGATTTCTTTCTGCATATTAATAAAACATATACTTTTTTATATTATTTATAGGGGTGGTTTCAAACTTTTAATTTTAAGATAATACACTTCTGTTCCAAGGCTACCCTACAATGTTCATCTTTTACATGATTCTTAATTCAAACTCTTTCATTTTTAGAGTAGAGTAAATTGATCATGTGAAATATACAATAGGTATGCTCATCACATAAACATCTAATAATTCAAATTTAGAGGAAGATTCCAATTGATCTAATCAGCAGAGAGTTCATTAAAAGTAAAGATGGGGAAAATGATGCTTTTAAATTACAGGAAACTGAAAAAAGCTATGTGATAAATTAAGTGATTTAAAATTTTTATTTCCTCAAGTTACCATTTACTGGGTCAGAAACCAATTGTACCACTATCTTCTTTAATAGTTTTTCATTCTAATCCCTTAGTTGAATAGATCTATTTTTTAAAATAATTACCTACTCGACAATTCTGCTAGATAAAATACAAAGGCAAAAACCTCATCACTATAACAAATCTTTAGTAATGGAATCATATTCACATTTCCAGCAATTTCTCTAGTTCAACATCTAATTATATACATACCCATTACTTATTTCACAGAAGTGAATGTCGACCTAATTAGAACTTTTATTAGACTCTTCATCCACACAGAAAATAAACTCTAGTCAGATTTGCTAGTAAACTGAAAGGTTATCCTATATAGGACACTGAATGCATTCCAAGATATTATTGTCTGAATTTATTGTTTGCACAGTGCAAACTCCTTATAACATAACTCCTTTCACTTTTTGACTTCTCCAATACTTATGATAGTGAAAATGGTACAGATTATATGGAACAAGTAAATTCTCTGTGTCCCTGGAAAGAACCTCCCCCCAACACACAGGATACCACCATAATCGGCCTTAGAAAGCAGAAGACAAGTTTCATTATGTTCTTTGTCTTTGTGTATCAGGCAATATAAGACATCAAGAAATTCTAAATCATGCTTAATTTCCTGGAAACACTTCCTGTATGCATCTGTACATTGACCCCATGTGCCATTCATGCCAACTTCTGAAATTCTTTCACTGTATTCTTAAATCAAATGATCCATTATTAGCAAAATATCTCCTAACCACAAACTCTCCCGTGATCATTTCCCTCACTTTCTCACTCCAAATGATACCTGGCCTTCACCTGACAGCATGGTTTCTGCCTGTATGTTTCTATTGAACCGGAAAGTGGAGAACTATTTTTTTTTCCTCATTTCCTGAGACTTATTATTCTACCTACCTACACATCCCCTCCTTCCTATCACTGCTTTAAAACACTTATCAGATTTTGCCACACATTTTTCCTTTTGTTTTACACTTATTTACAGATTCCCTAGTCATTTATCCTTCATTTCTTTAAGATTTTAACTTTGTACTCACTGAAACCAGCAGATTCTCTAACATCTTTTATTAATATTAGTACATACCAAGATGATCCTTCTACTTCTAAGGTGTGGCAAGTTTCAATGCTACTACAGAATTTTCTCCCATTCAGGTAGAATTGCACTGTCTCGTTTCTTCGTAGGATGGTGGTCATCTGCCTAGCTCTGGTATATAATTTGTGAGTACAAGTGAATTAAGTATCCCTTGAAGGTGGAGCATTTAAATGTCTAATTCAGACTCTTCAGGGCCTGAGTACAACTAGCAATCCTCTACCCCCACTGACCATGATGAACATGCAGTGTGCCTGTGAAATAAACTTGGATTGTTTTAAGTTGCTGAATATTGATCATTTATTTTATATTCTGCATCATAACTTTCCTTTTCTTAGTTGATACTCCTTGCACCTACATAATAAAAGGACAAAGGTGGTTAAATCCTATTCTCTATTGTAACTATTAACATGTGGCTGAAAAAATAGATTAGCTTACTGATTGGTCTAATTTTAAATTCAGGACCACTAACAGCATGTGGCCTCTTAATGTTGCTCTGCAATTCGGCCATATTTTCTTAGTCCATTTAACCTCCCACTCATGGACAACTATTACATACCTTCTGCTTTATCTTTGAACATATCCTTTCATGCTTTACAATAAGTAATAAATAAAAGTACTAGAAAAAATAGTGTTAGCCCACTGGAACTAGGTATTAACCATAGTCTGTGATCATTTTTTCTAAGATGATTTAGTAAATATGTTTGGGATACAAAAAGGGAAATGTTAAAACATATACTCATCTGCCATTTCTTTTGTTTTCTATCTTGGTTTATACATTGTATTTTATTTTCAAATTTAAAATTATTTTTGAGTGCCTACTGAATGCCAGGCAATGTTACATTTTTTATAGTACACATCTCATTTAGTTCTTAAAACAATGCTATTTTTTTCTGCTATTATCCCCTTTTCAGTTAAGACAGTAAAAGCAAAGATGTTAACTACTTTATCTCAAATCATACACTTGGTAGTAGATGTGGGATTTGAAAAAGATTGATTGTGGATTCCAGAGACCATGGGTGTGGCCACTACATACGTTGCCTCCCACAAAATATCAGAAAGAGTTTGAACGGTTTGGTTAAGAGACAGAAGGAATAAGAAAAGTTATATTGCTCTCTGAGTTTCCAAAGATAGTTTTTATGTTGATTTCCATACAGGGATAAAGATTTTCAGAGATGAGTTTATTTGATAGTGTTACTCCATGTGCTGGGGCTTCAATAGAAAACATATATTGCACTTTATTAGTTTTTGCAGTAATTAATTGTTATGATAACTCCAACAACATTTTGAATAATGGTATCTCTGGGATTTAGATATAACCTGTTTTATTTCAACTTTGCCACCTCTTATTTGACTTCAATTTATTTATTTTTATTATGAACATACAATAGTAATTCTAAACAACAACACTGAGCGTTGCCATGAATTTAGTGGAATGATATCTATGTCAGAGTCTGTGTAACAGAATGCTTTAGGGCTTTAGGGATGCTTTAGGGTTTCTTTCTGGGCTTTAGGTGAGTTTGGGATGAACTAGTTAAACTGGCCAATGTGATTAGCCTGCCTTCTAAGAATTACCAAATTATTTTTGGGCAAGCACAACTTTTTAATTATTATCAAATTTGTAAGATATTTTAGACTTGTATCTAACCATACCTACCACCAATCTACAGTCACAAATCCCCCTCAAATATAGAAAAGAGGGACTCAAAACTCATCTAACAAAATGGTGGTGAGAATAGAATGCCATAAAGTACAGATTACATGAAAAAGACAATGAGGCTGCCTTAGAGAAAAATATGCCCATTAATAAGAAAGGACCCTGGTGAGGTGAGCCGGACTCAGCAGAGGGCTCACATGCTAGAACAAAGCAGCCACACAGACAGGTTGTTCATTGACCTATCAACACTCTTATCTCAGGCATGCTGTAAAGAAGACTGCATGATAAGGTCTGTAAGACCTCTCTAAGTACATACTAAGAACTGTGTCACTTGGCAGCCAAGAAATTCTGGTCTCTAATCTTTTTCTACAAGAGTCAGACATGATAAAGGGAATCTATTTTCCTAGTTGCCAGAGAGAGAAGCAAAACTCGTGGATAAAGAAGCAGGTAAAGATGATGGAGTTCAAAGTCGTGAGTGCAGAGTGGTTAATTTCCCCAAGGTTGTCAGAGATCAAGTACAGTACAGTGACTCTGGAGAGTGTGCTCAAGAGAAGCTCACCTCTTAGAGCAAACCCGTGCAGGTGAACTGATGCAGAAGAGCAACAACCAGATAAAGAGCTAAAAGCATGTTAAGGGAACAAATTAGGTCAGAGATCTATAGGCTGTCAAGCAGTAGGACTTTTGTGAGAAAGTTCTACTTTGAGGATGTCTAGAGCCCCAAGCACGGTAATGGGCTGAGGCTTTTATTTTTGGCAGGTGATGTCCAATGATCCAAGAGTATTGGGGGCAAACTGCTAAAAATGCCCTTTCTATGATCCTTAAGCTATTAGGTTTCAGGGCAAATTTGGTTATATTAAGAAAAATACCTGGTAGATATGGCTATCAAGGAATATTGATTCCTTCTTTCACAATTCCACAGACCATCCTATATAAGTAGGAAATGATTTTAATGTACAAATTTTTATTAAACATGAATTATATTTTATGGAACCATATAGTTTGGGTGAGACTTAGAAGGAAATTTCAGCTGTTTAAATGCATGCTCTACTTTTCCCTTTACTAAAAGCCAGAGTTCCATTCAACTAAACAAACCAATTAAATCCCCACACTGGTTTTGTAAACTCTGCTTGCTTATAGTGAGCCTGCCCAAATATGATAAAAAATTGCCAACTTTCTACCTTCTTTTATAGCAAGTAAACTTGTCCTAGAAAGTAAATTTAAGGATTATTATATGTTTCTATTACTAGCTGTTTGTGCAAACCTTTCTGCATTGTCAAAATAAAGAGTTTATTGAAGGAAAGTGAAATAGAAGGGACTAAAAAAAAATAAAGTTGATAGATGAGCTCAGTATTTCCCAGGAGGAATTTTTTATTCTGTTATGTTTGGTAGGTTCTTATCTCAGTGGACTATAGCTCTAGTTTTTATCAATTACCTTGGGGGCATTTCTCTGTAAAGTACTTTCAGTTCTATAGACTGTTCTGGCAGACCTTCCTGTTACCTTTGGCTCTTTATCTCTGGATTCTATCAGAAGCTTTCAAGAGAACTGTTTTGCAGCCAACTCTGGGAACCTGAGGGATAGACTGTTTCAGATCTTCTTTTTTCTGTGAAATAGCTAAGGTTCCCAAGATGTCTATTTTAAAAGCAAACACCATTTTGTAAAGGAAGAACAATCTCTTTGATTCAGTCATGATAAGAAAATTTTTATAAATTTTATTTCTATTAACTTGTATTTTTTGCAAAATTCCTATGGAGTGGTTTTATATGTGTGTGTGTGTGTGTGTGTGTATAGAGAGAGAGAGAGAGAGAGAGACAGACATTCTATATTATTAATTGTTGCTGACTAAATTTTTAAAGATAATTTTCTCTAATATTACAAATGAGTAGCATTTAAAAAATGTATGTTTCTATTAACCAACAATTCTTAATCCAGTGTCTTCAGTCATTAAGGTGTTTTAAGAAATATGTGCATCTATTAATATTATGTATCAAAAATAGTTTAATGAATAGAATACAGTATGCCCCATTTTATTACACTTCACTTTACTGCACTTTTCAGATATTGGGATTTTTTCTTTTTCTTTTTCTGTGTTTTGGTACAAATTGAAGGTTTGCAGCAAGCTTTCATTGAGCAAGTCTATATACTCAATTTTTTTCCAATAGCATATTCACGCTTCATGGCTCTGTGTCACGGTTTGGTAATTTCTGAAATATTTAAAACTTTTTCATTATGACTATATTTGTTATGGTGTTTTATGATCAGTGATCTTTGATGTTACTATTATAATTGTATTGGGGTACCATGAACAGCACCCACGTAAGACGCAAACTTAGTTGATAATGTGTGTGTTCTGATTGTTCCGCTGACCAGCTGTTCCCCATCTTTCTACTTCTCTTCAAGCCTACCTATTCCCTGAGACACAACAATATTGAAAGTATTCCAATTAATAACCTTACAATGGTTTCTAAGTGTTAAAATGAAAATCAAAAGCTTGAAATGATTAAGCTAAATGAAGAAGTCACGCCAAAAGCTGGGACAGACCGGAAGCTAGAGCTCTTGTGCCAAAGTTAGCCAAGTTGTGAATGCAAAGGGAAAGTTCTTGAAGGAAATTAGAAGTTTTACTCCAATGAACACAGGAATAATAAGAAAGTGCAACAGCCTTATTGCTAACACGGAGAAAGTTTTAGTGATCTGGATAGAAGATCAAACCAGCTACAATATTCCCTTACTCCAAAGCGTAATCCAGAGCAAAGTCCTTGCTCTCTTCAATTCTGTGAAGGCTAAAAGAGGTGAGGAAGCTACAGAAGGAAAGTTTTAAATTAGCAAAACTTGGTTCATGAGATTTAAGGAAAGAAGCCATTTCCATAAGATAAAAGTGCAAGGTGAAGCAGCATGTGCTGTTGTAGAATCTGCAGCAAGTTATCCAGAAGATCTAGCTAAAATAACTGATAAAGATAGCTACATTAAGCAACAGACTTTCAATGTAGGTGAAACAGCCTTATATTGCTATCTAGGACATTCATAGCTGGAGAGGAGAAGTCAATGATTCTCTTCAAAGTTCCAAAGAAGAGGACTCTCTCGTAAGGGACTAATGCAGCTGGTGACTGCAAGTTGAAGCCAATCCTCAGGTATCATTCCTAAAACTGTAGGGCTCTTTAGAATTATGCTAAATCTACTCTGCCTGTACTCTATAAAAGGGAGAACAAAACTTGGATGACAGTGTATCTGTTTGTAGCATGATTTTCTGAATATTTTAAACCCACTGTTGAGACTTAACTGCTGATAAAAAAATATTTTTCAATAAAAAAATTATTTCAATATATTAGTGCTCATTGACAATGTATCTATCTTGTCAGTCAAGGGCTCTGATGGAGATGTACAGGAGATTAATGTTGTTTTTATGTCTGATAACATGACATTCATTCTGCAGCCCATGGATCAAGGAGTAATTTTGATGTTGAAGTTTTATTATGTAAGAAATACATTTCATGAGGCTATAATTGCCATAGATACTGATTTCTTTGATAGATCTGGGAAAAGTAAATTGAAAACCTTTTGGAAAAGATTCACCATTCTAGCTGACATTAAGGATACGTATGATTCATGGGAATAGATAAAAATATCAGCACTGACAGGAGTTCTGTAGAAGTTGATTCCAATCCACATGGATGGCTTTAAGAGATTCAAGACTTCAGTGAAATGGAGCCTAAAGATATGACTGAATTGCTACAATCTCATGATAAAACTTGAACAGATGAGTACTTCCTTCTTATGGATGAGCAAAGAAAGTGATTTCTTGAGATGGAATCCACTTCTGGTGAAGATGCTGTGAACATTGTTGAAATGACAACAAAGACTTTAGAATATTATGTAAACTTAGTTAATAGAGGAGTGGCAGGGTTTTGGAAGGATTGACTTCAATTTTGAAGGAATTTCTACTGTGGGTACAATGCTTTCGAACAGTCTGAAATGCTGCAGAGAAATCTTTCCTGCAAGGAAGAGTCAATTGATCTGACAAACTTCACTGTTGTCTTATTTTAAGAAATTGTCACAGCCGGGGCAACCTTTGTCAACTACCACCTTGATCAGCCAGCAGCTACCCACATCAACCTCCCACTAGGAAAAAGATTATGACTCTCTGAAAGCTCTCATAATCTTTAGCATTTTTTAAACAATAAAGTCTTTTAAATTAAGTTTATGTACATTATTTTTTAGGCATAATGTTATTGAACACTTATTAGAATGCAGATACTGTAAACATGGACTTTTCCATGCCCTGGGAAATCAAAAAATTTATGTGACTCACTTTATTGCCATATACACTTTATTGTGAATTCACTTTACTTATTCAGTGGTCTGACACTGCATCTGCAAAATCTAAGGCATGCCTGTATGAGTTCATAAACTTGAATGAAAAAAATATAAACATTACACATTTTTTCCTCTACTTTTCATCTGACATTTTACATTTATTTTTCAATTATATGTGTGGATGACAAATCACAGCAGTGTTTGGAGTACATTTTTACCGATGGAAAACATACATATTTTTTTCCTATTCTATTAATGATGTTATATGTGTTTAATTTTACATTCATCACTACTTTTCAATCATGTTTACTAGACTATTCCTTACTAAAGCATATTAATGTGCTTAGTAATGAGGCATTCATGTTAGTATACCACAACAAATTTATAAATTATTTTATATCTTTATTTCAATATATTTGTGGGCTTTTAAAATTCTTAATGTTTTATTTTAAGGATTTTAAAATATTCTGAAAATGCTATCAAATGTGTCACACAACTTCCAAAAGAATCCATATGAGGAAATTTATGGAACACTGAGTGTAAAATTTTAGGAGTCTAAAAAATCTTAGATTATTGGTATTCTTAAAAGATTACAATTATAATAAATATCTTCCTTCATATGGTTCTTCTAATTAGGAGAGGATTTTCATATGTTATTGTTCACTCAACAAGTATTCATTAAGCATCTATCATGTGCTTAGCATTGTTCTAGTGACTAGAAATATTGGAGTGAACATAATAGACACAAATAGACAATATTTGCCTTTGTCACTTTGTATTTTATATTTTAGTGTAAAAGACAAAAATAAGTAAAATCTAAAAACAAATAATAAAGAAATCATGCTATTTTTTGCAACATTTGTTATAAAGCTGCAAAAATTATGACAGTGTGATATTGACAAAAACGATTAAAGCTTAAAACAATGGAACAGAATAAAAATTTCAGAAATAGGTGATGTATACATAATCAATTGATTTTCAAAAAAGGTACACGGACAATTCAAATGGAGATACACAGTCTTTTCAACAAATGGTGCCGGGATAATTTGACATCCATATGTAAAAAAAGAAAAAAAGGCATTGACTTGTCTCATATCTTATATAATATAAAATAATTAACTCAAAATGGATCACAAAATTAAATGTAAAAGTTAAAACTCTACATTTCTAGAAGAAACCATAGGAAAAAATCTTTGTACACTCAGATGTATAGTGATATATCATTGCCATTCCCTATAGGATAATGATATTGAACATCTTTTCCTAAACTTATAATATTTCCCATTAACATTTTTAAATCAATTCTATGTTCAAATATTTTGATCATTATTAATCAGATCATTTTGTGTTTTTTTGAGCTTTGAGATTATTTTATGTATTTTGGACATAAGCTTATGATGAAATATGTTTGTAAATGTTTTCCACCAGTCAGGGGCTTGTCACTTTATCTTCTTAAGAGAAACTTTTAAAGAGATTAGTATTATTTATTATTTTTCAAATTCATTTTGCCTATTCTAATTCTTTTCCTTTCCTGGATAAAATTTAGAATCAGTTTGTTGATTTCGAAAAATGAAAGTGAAATAAGTTGAAAAAATTGCTGCAATTTTATTGTAGTTGTATTGAATTTATAGATAATTTGTGGGGGAACTACCATTTTAACAATATTGAAAATACAGTTAGATAGAATAAGATCTCATATTCAGTAGCTCAATAAGACTACTGTAATAAACAATAATTTGTTGTATATTTTAAAGTAATGAAAAGAGTAGAATTAGAATGTTCCTAAAACAAAAAAATAATAAATTCTTTAAGTGATAGATACCCCAATTTCCTTGATTTGATCATTACACATAATATGCCTACATCAAAATATCACATGTATCTGATAAATATGCACAACTATTATGTATACATAATAATAAAAAATAAAAATTATAAAAATTTAAAATTTAAAAAATAAAAATAATTATTCTAATTCAAAAGTACATTTTATTCAGATAGTCTTTAATTCTCTTGTTTTACACTGTAAAATTTTGAAAAGAAATGGTAAGAATGGATATCGTTGCTTTGTCCCTGATCTTTGTATGGAAGGATCAGTTTTTCACCATTTCATATAATGATATATGCACGTTTTTGGTAGATGGACTTGTTTTTTTGTTAGGGTAATTCTGGCCTCATAAAATGAGTTGGATAGTGTTCTCTCTGTATTTTCTGGAAGTGTTTTTGTAGAATTTATATTATTTTTTCCTTTTAACATCTGACAGATGCTATTGACACTATCTGAGCCTAGAGTTTTGTTTGTTGGAAATATTATAATGATTATAATTCAATTTCTGTAAAATATTTAGGACTACTTAGTATATCTATTTCTTCTTGAGTGAGCTTTGATAGTGTTTGTCTTTAGATGAATTTACCACTTCACCTCGTTGTCAAATTTAGAGAGCATTAACTTTTTCTAATTGTCTATTGT
The DNA here is from genome assembly GCA_963575035.1 of Avahi laniger. Lineage (NCBI taxonomy): Eukaryota > Metazoa > Chordata > Mammalia > Primates > Indriidae > Avahi > Avahi laniger. The sequence continues at coordinate 27,256 of CAUYSK010003786.1, read as the reverse complement.
TACTGCATTGATGTATTTCAAATCTATGGTAATGGTCACTCTTTTCACTCCTAAAACTATTAATCTTTGTATTTGCCCCTTTTTTTCATTGGGCTTTAGCATTACTGATCTTTTCAAATAACCAGGTTTTGTTTCAATCTTCTCAATTTTTTATAAAAAGTTCATTCATTTTTCTCTTTTCTTTATTATTTCTGTCCTTCCACTTGATCGTAGTTTAATTTTCTCTTCTTTTTCAATTTTCCTACAGTGAACATTTAAACTTTTTGAGACCCCTCTTCTTTTCTACTATTAATATTATATAAGCTCCTAATGCTATAAAATTTTGCTCTAAACTCTTCTAGTATTGTGTTGATATGTTGTTTTCATAGTCAATCAAATAAAATACTTTTTCTTTTTTTGAGACAGAGTCTCACTTTTTTTGCCCGGGTTAGAGTGCCGTGGCGTCAGCCTAGCTCACAGCAACCTCAAAGTCCTGGACTCAAGCGATCCTTCTGCCTCAGCCTCCCGTGTAGCTGGGACTACAGGCATGTGCCACCATGCCTGGCTAATTTTTGCTATATATTTTTAGTTGTCTGATTAATTTCTTTTGTATTTTTAGTAGAGACGGGGTCTCGCTCTTGCTCAGGCTGGTTTCGAACATAAAATAATTTTTAATGTTCCTAGTGTTTTCCTTTTTGACAAAATTGTCACTCAAAAATAAATTTCTCAATTTCTAAATTTTAGAGAAATTTTTCAGTTTTCTGTAAAATGATGTCTGGCTTATTTCTATTATAATTAAAACATCACTTAATTTATTTTTAAATTTTTGAGATTTGTTTTATTTGTTTGATAACTTCATCTATCTTGGTAAATGTGTTCTGAGTACATAAAAAGAATATATATTCTGATGCTTATCTTTCCTTTTCTTTGCTATAAATGTTAATTAGATCAATTGGTTGTCAGTGTTGCTCAGGTCTTCTATATTTTTAGTGATATTCTTTCTACATGGTATATCAATTACTGAAAGTAGTGTTAAAATTTCTAACAATAATGGTATATTTTTTCCATTTATAATTTCAATTCTGTCAGTTCATGCATTTTAAAATTTATATTTGTGAATTAACCTCTTTATCTTCATGTAATGTCCCTATTCATTGCTAGTAACATTTCTTATTCTGATGTCAAGCTTCTCAGTTACTAATCTTGACTTTCCAGCTTTCTTTTGTTTGTTTTCATGGTATCTATTTTTTAATCCTTGTATCTTTATCCTATATATGTCTTTGTGTTTAACGTGGCTTTCTTTATCTGATTGTACCATCTCTGTCATTTAATTTTTGTATTTAGACTATTTATATTTAATATAATTTTTGATATGATTGGATTCAAATCTTCCACTTTACTAATTTCTATTTTTTCTGTTCTTCTTTCTTTCCTATGACCGCTATTTTTAAAAATTTTGCTCATTTGTGGATTGTCTGTGTGTTTGTTTATTTTCTCATTAAATTTTATCTTCTCCACTATTCCCTTATTATTTGTACTCACACAGATTCTTTGTAAAAAAAAAATGGTAGTTACCTTAGGGTTTACAATATTATCTTTAATATATTACAGTATTTCTTCAAATAATATTATGCCATTTTACTTTTATTATAAGAGTCTTGCAGATCTATTTTTCTAATCTCTCTCTCCCTATTTTTGTGCTATTGTAATCATGCATTTTAATTTTAGTTATGTTATAAATCCACAGAATATGCTACCATTTTCCTTTAGCACATCAACTATATTTTAACAAGTGTTCACAATACTTACACTATTTACATTTTGGATCAGATAATTCCTTGCTCTTGAGTACTGCCTTGTGCTACATTATGTTTAGCAAGATCTCTTTTTTCTACCCACTAGATTCTAGCAGCTCCTTCCACTCTCCAACATAAAAACCAAAATTGTTTTCAGAAATTGCCAAATATGCTCTGAGGCACAAAATTGTTTCTACTTGTAAACCTGCTATAGAGTCATTGGACATAAGAGAAACATATTTACTTTTATTATAACAATTTCCAAAGACTTTCATTTTTTGTGTGAATGTACTTTTTTTTTTGCCTGGTATAATATTGTTCTGGTCCATCTTGCTCTCTCTTTTTTGTCTGGAATTCAAATTACATGTATGTTACACTGTGTTTTCTTGTCCCATAATTTTTTTTATGTGTTTAGTTTGTATAATTTATATTGCTTTGGCTTCCAGTTAAGTAGTTCTATTTTTAATAGTGTAGAGATGTGTGTGTGTGTGCGTGTGTGCATGCGTGTGTGTTTGTTTTCCACCAAGCATCTCTATTTAACCTTTTCTTATATCATTCATGTCTCTGCCGAAATTCTTCATATAGTTTTTCATGTTCTACTTGGTAGTGTACAATATTAATACAGTTATTGCAAATACTTGCTCCATAAATTCCAACATGGGGTCATCTCTGTGTCTGGTTCTATCGATTGCTTTGTCTATTGGCAACACTTTTTTCCTTGCTTCTTTTGAGTGTCTCATATTTTGTGATTGAATGTTGAATATTATATTCAGAAAAATAGAAAGTGAGTTTTGGGTTCAAACAAAGCTTTACTTTTGAAGTTTATCTGGATTTTATTATTGTTTAAGTAAAATTCATGATCTTGTCAGCTTTCTACATTCTAGGCAGATGTGAAAGGAGAAAACCATTTATAGCATAATAATGCTATGTTCGGATTTACATCTTTGTTTAATGATAATTTCGCTCTATGGGATATGTCAGGTATAACCTGAAGACATCAGTCAGCAAGAAATTGCCATGGTTCAGACAATGATTGAACATATGAAATGTTGTCAAATTCATGACATAATTTAAAGCAAAATCTGACAGAATTTTCTCATGGATTAAGGAAAGTTGTTGGGGAAAAGAGTAAAGGAAATTCCCAGGTAAATGTCCTGTGCAATTGGTTAGATTGTGGTGACATTTACTGAGATAAAAGATAATGAGTAAGAAGTGAGTATTTCCCAGGAGCAAGGGGAGAAGAAGAGTGAATCATTCATTTATTTATATGCCAAATAATTATTATAATTTCATTTCATTTGAAATTCTAGGGATCCCTACATGAATAAGAAATACAGTATTTACTCTTGAATCATGAGAGATATAAGACTATACCCAAATTTTAAGATAGGTAAGATTCAGTATATTATCAGAACACTCAGAACTCCATCCTATCTGACTCTAACTATTGTTCCTATAAAGTGTGAAAAATCTAACTAAAACCATGAAACCAAAAATGCTAACTCATCCCTTAAAATTTAAAATGTGAGAGAAAAATTAAGAATGACATTTCCCTGTTTCACTTTTTAAATACCTCCCGACTGTCTAGGATTTAAGTATCTTAGTGTTAACACACAAATCTCTTCTTATATACTTCAAGTCTCTAAAATTATTATCCCTTCCCTCTCTTCTGTTCTTTTTCATATGATTTTTCCTCTGACAAAAGCAGCTTCCCCTCCCACATCCCCAATTTGAGGTACCATCTGGTAAAATCCTACTCAAGCTTAAATAATCAACTCAATTATGACCTCCTCACAGAAGCTTTTTTTCAACACTGCAGAAAGAGCTGGCATATCCTCTCCTATGCCTTCAATTATTTTCTGTATCCCTTTTTTTCTTTGAATTTTACTTATTCACATGTTTCTACCTTAGACTCTTAAGTCCTTTGATTTTTAAATTCGTAACAGAGAATTCCATATATATATAAGATGGACTATAAATGTTTCTAAAATAAATAAAGACGTAAATGAGTAAATCAATTTCTGAAATAATTACATTTTGAACTATCAATTTGAAAAAATATATTGACTCCTGTGCACTTCCTTCTTCTTACAAATGAATTGTTTTTGACTATAGTTAATCCTAGATGACTTAGAATGTAAAGAAGCTACCACTGAAGCATGGAAACAATCATCATTGTTTTCCAGAAATCTTACAATGCATGTCATCTATATGAATGTGCTTGTGTGTTTCCAGTAAAGAAATTAAAAATATTGGTAAAGAAAATATGTTTGGGATACAAAGACAGGAAAATAGAAAACATAAAAATAAGACTCCGAATTTCTCGATGGAAGAGATACATGTTGATCATTTTCTATCCCCAGAGTCTGACAGAGGAAATAGTCAAAGAAAAAGTGATTGTCAAAAAGGTAGCGTTGACTTTCACATCTCTTAATACTTCCAAGCCAAAACATTCTCCTTTCACCATCTATTAAATTATAATTTTAAGTTTCTATTTTATATTGTTTATCTATCATAAGGATAATAAGAAGCTGTATAGAGAAGTGTAAGACACTTTTATAGCAATAATACATTCACCTATTTGCATGTCATAGCTATTCAGTTATGCACCGTTAATAAGATTATGCATGACTTTATTAGTTGAAGGTAGAAAATGTGTCACCATCTTCTCATACTGCCTAGTTCACAGTATCCAAATTGAAAGTTATGAAAGAAAATCTCATAAAATTTTAATGTGTGAAAATTATGGCATAAAATCCCTCAAGCAATATTCCTCAGGAAATTTAAACCTTGAATGAAAGCATATGTATTTGTGCATGTATGTGTGTGTGCATGCACACACGTGAACTTGGAGGAGCTCCAACATCCTCCACAAATGCACATATGTATGTACATATCTGTGTATATGTGTATACAGTGTGTATATTATTATCAACGACAAATTCTTGCATAATAAAAAATTTAAAGTTCAAATACAATTTCTTAAAATATTTCCAGATATATTTATGGAGATTTAAATAACTGCTATATCAAATCAAGCCTAAAGGGAGCAGAAAGCCTGATAAACTCTTCTTTGGTCACCTCTGATAGTTAGCAAGCTGAAGAGGAAGATGTTCCCTTCAATTACTGGGTAACCATAGTGTCATATTCTCCTAAAGAACTTAATTTTTCCTTTGAAAATTACTGCTTTGAGCTGATTTTTTAACATGCCTCTTAAAAACGAATTGTAAAAACAGGAGTACAAAATATTAATTACTTAGTAGATTGTAATTTTACATATGTGCAAATTTAAACTTGAAAGCTAGCTATATCCTATGAACACCTCTATTTCAATGAAACAAAATAGAAACTTTGAAAATCTTTACTGAACAAATTATTCTATATTTATTTGATGTCCAGAGTTTCCCATAAGATTTTCTGTCAATATCTCTTATTTTCTGTATTAAGGAAGAATGAGGTCTTCAGGAAATTTCAGTAATTTGCTTTGCTTTGATTACGTGCAGAAAAAAATTTCATGGCGTGTGTGTGTGTGTGAGAGAGAGAGAGAGAAAGAGAGAGAGAATATGAATGTGGCACATGGGTTCTGTTCAAGAATCCATTTATAAGAGACAAAATTTTTTTCATTTATTACACATTTTCAAGTGTTACAAAGTATCCAAATTTTCCAAATTCCTCATAAATATGATTCATAGTTTGATAGTAGGGGACAGATTATTGTATTTTCTGTCTCTTCCCCTCACCCCATCTATTTGTATGTCTGTGTGTGTGTGTACACTAAAATGGGATAGTTTTCTCCAGTTAAAAAGAAAGAACACAATCAGCTGTGTAATTCAGGTAAATTATCATTACCTTTGAATTTGAAAATGGATAAAGGGAGACCAAAAAATTAGCAGCACTAGTCTTTCTATCACATCAGATAGAAATCACATCAGATATTTTTTATTTAAAAAGTATTGTTGGTTCATTCTCTTTTAGCTGTGTATGTGTGTTGTTTGTTTATGTGAGTCTTATACATTAGTTTGCTATAGCCTGTTTTCGTTTCATGACATCGACCTATAATTTAGCAGTGCTTGGATATCCATCTGAGAGGAAAAAAACATGTACAATAGAAGGATTATATATGTATTTATTTAAAATAATCATCAACAACAAAATTTTTTTTCAGGAAAATATGGTTTCCACAGGGCATTAACCTTGTTCAAGGTGTTATGTTGCATGATAAATTTTGTCCCTTTGCTGAACTGAACTGCTATTGAAATACCATTTTCGTGATTCTCAATTTTTCAAATTTATGCAGGTGCTGTACCGCATGAGAATATCTGCATTTAGTATGCGAACTGCGATTGGAAAAGGACGATGGCTGCTCTCCTGCTAACTTTAAATAAGTCATGTCACAAATTGTATGTAAGACTTATAAAATATTAATATCAGGAGACATTGAAACAAATCAGTATTACTATTAACCTGGGAAAAGATCTTCCAAATATATATCCAGTGTAAATAAAACAAATACTCAAAGAGTTTTACTTCTAAAACTAGGTGTAAGAAATATTTTCCCAAAGTTTGTAAGATTATTAGAAAAGTGACTTAAACAGTAAAAACAGCAACAAAAGATGAAAGTTGTTTATTCCAAGAACTCATCCAACACTTTACTTGCTTGCTCTGACAGATTGGCAATTCCTCAAACACAATAATACCTTCTAAATTAAAAATGGAAAGAAAGGATGTAGATAACATACATTATGCACTTTTTGTTCAGGCTTATTTTCTTTTTCTTTGTCCAAGTATTGAAGCCTATTTTTGAACACATTAATTAATGGTACTTGTACAAAAAACAGTTGTCTTTATAATAGTGATGGAGGTGCAGATTATAGTTGAAGAAAAATTAGGTTAAGAAATAAATTATACACTGGCAATTAGTTGTTATGATGATGACTTTTTTTTTTTTTGCTGCTTGGTTTTCTAAAATGAAAAGGGTAAGTTGTCAAGCAGAAGTGGACAACCATAAACAGCCTCACTTGATATCTAGACTCATTCTGCTTTCTTTGCTAATTAGTATACAAAGGGAGAAAAGAGTGAAGATACAGGAAACTCTCTTTTATTGACTACATCTGAAATGTGCACATACATTCTAGAGAAAGAGAGGGAATGACAGACTTTGTCTAGTGTCAACTCTATAATTTAAACTGTAATTAAGCTAGTTTATAAACAGTCTAGGTTTTATAAAAATAAGTAAAGAGACGATAGATAGATATAGATACAGTAAGCGATGTGAACACCTTTTAACTAAAAATTGATTTACTGGTAACTTACTATATTCTTAATACTAGGGTAGATATTGCAGTAGATAGAAAAGTAAGATACAATCACTGTCTTCAAGGGAATTATAATCTTGTCAGTGGGATAAGCCATATTTACAATTGCTAAATTGAATAGATCGATTATGTGACTGCCTTGAACACTAAGCCTAGAACTTTGAACTTAATTCTGGGGGCATAGTATAGCCACCAACTTCTATGAACAGGATTTTGATATTAATTGAGGTATTTTAGGAAAAGGAATCTATTAACATTGATTTCCAATTGCGAAGATCATTTTGTAATGTATATTTTCCTGAAATATTCTAATACAACTGATACTGCCAGTCATTTCCTCTTTGAAATTCTCTTTTCTCTTGACTTTTGTGTCCAGGATTCTACTGAGTCACTCCAAATCATTCTGACGTATTCATCTTTATGAGCTTATCTTTTTCTTTAAAACGTTGATATTTCTTTTCAATGTCGGCATTTTATAGCATTCTGTCTTCAATTAAAGGCTCATTCAACCTGCTTTCCCTGGATGATCAAATAAATTTATCTTTCTTCCAGTACTAGCTAAGTGCTGATACTTCTCAACTACGTCCCTGGCCTCTCTTGTTGATGTTTAGATCGCTGTATTAAACTGTGCATGTACATCTTCACTTGGATGTCATAAAAATGTTACTATGTTCAATACTGGATTCCTTTCTTTTCACGTAACCACATTCCTTTTATCTTATCTACCCAGCGCAGTTTATTCTTCTTGACACCTCCTTGGTTCTGAAGAAATCTCTCTCTCTCTCTCTCTCTCTCTCTCTCTCTCTCTCTCCCCGCCCCTCCCCCTCCCCAGCACACCCTCTTGCATTTTGTCGGTTCAGGGGGCCCTGCCCTCTCACTACAGATGCCAAAGGAGTCTTCGGAGAAAACAAAGAGCTGTTTTTGCTAGATCTTTTCTTTTACCATAATATGTGGTCTATGGGTGAGCACAATTCTGAAATCACAGACAATTGGATTCTCTATCTGGAAACTTTTCATTTTGAATATTGTGATACAAGGACTGAAAACTTGAAAGTCCACTTATGTCAGTGGTGTCATCCTTCTTGCATGATTGAATAGTTCTTGCTGCCTCAGTTTCTTCCCTGGTTGCTGTCTTATTTTCATGATTAATATTCCAACTATGTCCCATCTGATATCTTCTTGTATTAGTTGTTTGTTGCTATAAAGCAGATTATCTCAAATAAACAAGGAAAAATTAAAAAAAAGATAAAGCAAATTACTTCAAAATGGAACAGGTTAAAATGACAAACATCTATTGTTTCTTTCAGTGTCTGTGGGCCAGGTATCTGGGAGTGTATGTGTTGGGTACCTCTGGCTTACGGTTTCAAATAAGATTGCAATTATGCTGTTGGTATGCTACAGACTTTGTTGGGCTTATTGGAGGGCAGGTGAGCTCACTCATGTGATTGTTGGTAGGACTCCGAATATCTGTTTCCAGGCTTGCTATGTGAACCTCCCCACAGGGCTTTCTCACAACATGGCAACTGCTTTTCAACAGTCAACGATGCAAGGAGAGAGAGAAGCTATCTATGGTTGAAGCCACAGTGTTCTTACAACCTAATCTCTGATGTGATATCCCATCACTCCTGCGCTATTCTATTCATTAGAAGTGAGCCAAAATTCAGCCCACACTCACTCAGGTGAAAGGGATTATACAAGGCTGTGAATCGTGGGGGTAGGGGCTGGTGGTGGAAAGATTATTGAGGGACATCTTAGAGGCTGCCTAGTATATTTATACTTTCCAGTGCTTTTCCTTTCTACTTAGGATAGCCAGGATTGTCTTCTGATGCTTGCAGCCTACAAATCTGTGAGCATTACCCTGTATTGCTATATCTTTTTGTGCCTTTGTGATCCACCCAGGTACCCAACGTACACATCCTGGATTAATGTTTACCATTTCACTCTCCCTACTCCCTACGTCAAATATAATACTATACTCTATGTCATTCCTTCACTTTCTAGAACCACTTGAGAGGAACTCCACGGCTGCACTCTCCTCCGTTATTATCTTATTATTCTGCTTCCAAAGTTTATGTTTCTGTTTCTGCTTTTAATTTCCTGAATTACACTGCACTAATTTTTGATGGTGTTTGTTCCTGTGGTTTTCTCAGCCTAGAAACACCTTTTCCCCCACCTCTCCAATCCCACACTAAATACCGATTTTAGACCTAGCTTAGCAGTCACATTACCTAGAAAATCACCTCTTACTTCCCAAGTCTGGGTAAAGTGTTTTCACTGTGAAACCATAACACTATGTGAATCGCTATTACTGAACTTTTCACCTTATTGTAATGTTCTTCCATGTGTCTCTCTTCCCCATGAAACTGTGGGTCTTTGGATTGAAACTCTAGTATTGTATTCATTTTGGAATCTTTATGTCTTGCATGTGTCTCTCTTTTATGATTCTTATTATAAATCTCAAAAGATGATAATAAGCTATAACTAAGTCTATATCAAGTAGATGATTTAATTAAGATAATCATATTGGGTCATAACTAAAATTAAATACCTTGAGAATCTGTGTGGATAGGAAGTCATTGAAAATACCATATTAAGTTCAGGGCACACACTGAATTGGAAATTTAGGAATTCAGGAGTCCATTAAGGAAAGACTGGAGAATTAAAGCAATTAGAAATATATGTTATTATAATTGCAAACTTTTTCTTCTATGATATATGCAGCTTATTATAAAAAGTGGTTTCATACAAATTACCATACATTTCAAAGTAGTGAAGACTTGAAGATTAGCAGAAGCTCACAAAGCACAATAAAGGCTTTACAATTTTTGATGATTAAAGATTATATTAACTTTAAATATGCAAAGTTATTTTCAAAACTCAAATTTTAAAAATGATTGATATCTACATACTATAGACACAAAAGTAGAGATAGAGGAGTTAGTTATATTAAAAGAAAATTGGGCATTGTAGAGCATGTTCCTGGAGTACTAGCTACCCTGCAGGCTGAGGTGGGAGGACATTTGTTTGAGCCCAGGATTTTGAGTTCAGTCTGACAACATAGCAAGACACCATCTCTTAAAAAATATATATATATATATTTATGTATATATATATATAGGTAAGAGATGTGTATTATCACTACTGATTGTGACATTTATAAAGTATGACTCCCAAGTGATACAATGATCATGAGGCTTGATATTTCCTGTTTTCTTTTTCTTTCATTTAACACACTTAACCTTACATTTATTGTCCATGTTTGTTCTTTTTTGGCAAGAAACGATGTTTTTACTTGCAGCTAAAATATAAGACAGTAAGAAATCATGCTTTAATTACACAATACTAGAAAGGCTAAATTTTGTTCTTTCTTTCTATTTATTATTTATTCATTTTTAGAGACAGGGTCTTGCTTTGTCAGCCAGGCCGGAGTGCAGTGGCACAATAGTATCTCATTACATCTTCAAATCTCTAGGCTCAGGAGATCCTCCTGGCCCAGCCTCCCAACTAGCTGGGACTATTATAGGCATGTGGCATTATGTCCTGCTAATTTAAATTTTTTGTAAAGATGGCTTCTTGCTATGTTGCCCACACTGGTTTGGAACTCCTGGGCTCAAACATCCTCCCATTTCAGCCTTCAGAGTAGCAAGGACTCCAGGCACATGAACTACAGTGCCCAGTTTTCTTTTAATATAACTAACTCCTCTATCTCTACTTTCATGTCTTTAGTATGTAGATTTCAATTGTTTCTAAAATTTGAGTTTTGAAAATAAGCCACTGTGCCCAACCAAGGCTAGCTTTCTGTCTAGACTTTTTGAGGATTGATTTTTATGTTATAGCCTTTATCTAAAAATATTTCCTCCTGAGAAAAAAAATTTATATTAAGGTCTAAAAATAAAATGTACCTAATCAGAGTAGATGATTTTATTAATATAGATATTCAGATTTATTCATCTTTCTTGAAATATTATTTGCAAATCAAAATTCCTTATCTTTTACCTAACTCATTATTTTAAATTGTAAAATATAAAATGAGTACTGATAACTGTCTTACCAATAGATTGTTTGAGAATCCTTTGTAGATGTAACATTAAAACATATTTTTTAAAAAATGTAATACTTAAAATATTTATGCTCATATAATCTTTATCTCAATAGAAATATAAAAAAAATTTTTAAAAGTTCAGGAATAGATTTTTCTCATCAGAGAACATATATAATTTAAAAAGAAAGAATACATTTGTGTTTAGTCTATATTTAATCTGATTTCAAAATTTGAGTCTTATGGAGATTACATTTCATGCTTATACAAATTTGCACATTTTCACCAAATATGCATTCTTGATTTTGACAATGTAAAAATCATTTATTTATGGAATAAATTTGTACTACTCAGCTCCTACTTATTGTCATTACTTAAAACATTGACTATTTTTACCACAGAATGTAACATTAAAATGGACAACACTTTTATTCTTAGAATTTCCTATTTTATCCTTGGAAACTGATAATGTTATTCAACCATGCTTCCAAATTTTTATACTATTTGGCATGTTCTTTCCAGAGTTATAAAAAACTGCTCTTTGTATAATCAGACTTCCTTTAATATCCACTTAAAAACCCACTGAAATCATATGCTTTAGATAAGTAAGTAACTCAGAGTAATTTATGGCTTCAGAACACTCAGTACACTTACATTTTTTTGTGCGTTAACTGATTTCCAGATATTCAGCCTAATAGTCTACTGTTGTTCGGCCATCTTTACCATTTTCTTTACTTGACATTTGTTTCAATTGCCTGGCTCTCGGGTGTTTCCACACAGCTGCAAAATAAACTATCTTCAAGATCTTTATTTCAATTATGATGCTAATATTTAAAGTATATAAAAATCATATATAGAATACTTTCTGTTTAAAGTAATACTTTGTAGAAAATGATAAAAGTATATTTTACATAAATTTTACCCTTTATATTTGTGAAATTCTTTAGATCCACTGGATAAAGATAAAGGGCTCAATTTAAGTAGAATTGCATAAAGAAAATATTATCTAAGACACATTTTCTGAAAATTTTTCTCATATATACATCAGACTTCTTTAATAAAGCAAATTTCTTGACTATACTTGAAATTTAAATATGGTATGTTTAAGACCTTTCCTTATTTATTTCCTGAAAACTTTTCTATCTTCACGTTTACTTTCTTCTTTGTGATCTTTGCATCCCAAAATTCTGAGCATTCAAGGTTGTTCAACATGCCATGTCCTTTTATGTTTCCACATAGTTTCCTATACTGATCCCTGTAACTTGAATGCCCTATTCTCAGTCAGCCACCCCTCTCTGATGATTCAACTTTCAATACTTATGAGATGTAATCTTGATCAGACCTTTTCCACTTGCTCTGGATTTTGCAACTAGGATTTAAGGATAAAGAAAAAGAGACACTAAACACTCCACATTCCAAATAAATGACCATGGAAGCATTATAAAAACTACAGTCATAAATATTTCTGAGAATTTGGTCATAGATGGTCAAAATAACTCTGTTACCCAACAAAGACCATTCCAGTTTCCCACCCATCTATCTCCACCTATACAGACCATAGAGGAGAATAAGTGAAAAATCATGTTACCTGGGGATTTCTGAGATGTTTCCTTTCTAATTCTTTAAGCCAAGCAAGGGGGCAATTTCTTGATATTGAAGTGTTTGCAGTCAAGGGAAATTGGCATCTTGATCCCTGGTAGGAAGTTTGCTAAACTGTGGAATTAGTAGTATAACTGGGCTGGGGATTGTATGGGCAGAGTGATATATAAAGTGGAAGTTTTAGAGTGATGAGAATTAAGATGATTTATGCCATATAATAGTGGGGAAGGAAATAAAGTGGATTGGAAATTCAAGTGCAAAATAGTGTCTTCAGCAAATCCTTTTTGTTTTTAAACCACCGATATGTGTACCAGGGTGACCATGAGGCATTTATATTATTTATTTATTATTTTTTTTTAATTCAGGATATTATGGGGGTACAAACATTTTGGTTACATGTAATGCATTTGCCGCCATGAGGCATTTACATCAGGGCTATGATATGGCCATATTTTCTTTTTGCATGTATCATCTTTAAGGATTGAGGGAGATTTATTTAAAGAGGTTAAATGGAGTGAGAACAATTCTTAGATTTTCCAAGTGAAAGGTGACAAGAGATTGTTATAGGAAAGTTACGGTGAGGATGGTGAGGGCAGGCAAAAAATATTAATGTTTTGTAGATAAATTTTGCTGAATTAATCATCGATAATTACCAGAAGATATTGAAACAATACTGTATGATCTCAGTATTTTAACTTGAGCTCATTTTTAGATACTGAAGAGGTAAAGAATTCAAGAATAGAGAAACTTGAGTATATGTATGTGCAGGGAACTTGATGCTTCATTTTTGAAAATGTTAATATTTTTCATATCAGTTAGATAAATAAAAACAAATTAATGACAACACAATTAATGTCATTCAGTAGGAAAAATGTAATTCGTCATTTTCTGGTAGAATTGAATGCTTACTTTTGCTGTGAACTTTTTCTCCTTTAACTAAGAATTAAAATTGGTGACAGGTTGTGTTGATATACCATTTGTCTCCTTTTCTGAAGAAATTATAGACTTTGTTTGCGGCAATGTCAATCTTACTAGTCATTTCCTTTGCAGAGATAAATGCATCACATCTAAATTATGATATTCTTTTTTCTTCTGATTGAGAAAAAGAAAGAGAGAAAACGCTATAGAAGAATGAGTCAAAAGCGTTTGAAGAATGACTTTATATTCCTAAGTGGGTAATTGTAAATTTTCAAGGGCAAAAATTTGACAATGACTTTAATAAATCTTGTAGTTTTGTACATATTTATGTTGACATATGCTTCTACATCAATGCCACAAACACATTTGGTTTCTTCCTTCCTGGGCAGCACAGAGCTATTCAGTGCTAAGCGTGACAAGAGTAATTGGTAGAGGGTCTTTCAAAGGATTTAGAGCCATCACTGAGGGAAGAGTAAGAAGGCGATGCCATTTATATGATCCAAAGAAGAACAAAGTCCCCATTAAGAACTGAGACTTGAACATCACGTAACAGTGATGAGTCTCCTATCTAGTCTCATGTGTCACTTGAAAGTTATTTAAACTTCAAGCACAAAGTGAGATAGGGTAAGATTAAAGGTCTAACAACCTTACATTTCTTTTCTGGAATGAGATTCCAAGGAGGATAGCTAAAGTTATGATTCATCTTGATTTTATTCTAGTTATTATTCTGAGAGCATGCATATCATGTGTATCTTTACATATTACTTTTACATTTTATTGGAGACATCATGTTTACATTTATACTTTACAAAGTTTCTTAAAAGCAAGATCTAGATAGAGAATAGCTCAAAAGTCATGGGATGGTATCAGACACCAGTTAGGGCAAACTTTTCATCTTCCTCAACATATCAGTAATTATTGAAGCAGAAAGAAAAGCGGAATAATTTCTTCATCCCATGTTATCATTTCTTTGAATTTTTTCAAGATCTAAATAATAGGGCATTTATCATTTCCTCTTTTATTTTAATATGTTTTTCTCAAAGACAAAAAGAAAGTTGTGGCCCACAGTAGTGAGGTCATTTAAATCATAAGTTCATTTCCGATCATATTATACACTTTTTAACACTCCAGATTCATCCCCCCAAATTTCAAAGTGACAACTAATTCCATGCAATTTTTTAAAAAGTCTTTTATCTATTTAATATCATATTAATGGAAAGATTCAGGAAGTTAGTGTCATACAGATTTAAAAATATAAATCTAGGGAGAAATGATCTAAGAGAAGTAAAGAAAGTCCATGGCACAGAATTAAGCATATGATTTAAACTGGGCACAAGGACAGGATTCAAATTCTTACTCTGCCACATAAAAGCTGTAAACTTGAATAACATCTTTTACCTCTCTCTATTCTGTGTTACATATTTGTAAAATCAGCTACGTGCCATGCATGTAGTGCACATTAAATTAATCATTAAATATAAATTACTTAGATAAATATATAGTACATATTAAGCCATTGTTATAGATTAGCCATTTTCAACTAATAGCTATTAAAATTTCATTCTTATAAAAGTGAATTTGAGAACAATATATTTCTATATTTCCTCCATTGTTTTTCACGACATGCAAGTTCAATATAATTTATAAACGTGACCAGGGTGTGGACAGATACTAAATTTCAAATTTAATGCTCTAATATAGAAAACATTCTGTTTCTGAGAGAATTGTCTCACATTGTTTTCATGTAAACATTCATGTAATGATTGATGCTGTTATTCAAAATAAAATGAAGAGTTGACAATTTCTTGGCTAATATAGTCTCAAATTTTTACACTGAAAGTGAAGTTTTTATACTGTCTGTAGCTTTTGTTCTCTCTGGAAGTTCTATACTTTTATCATAATTGTCTCTCTCTCTCTCTCTCTTTATATATATATATATATATGTATATACAGACACACGTATATATTTAAATATCTTGATAAGAATTTAAGTACATAGATATTTCTGATTAGATCATGTTTAAATTCAAGCTATGTATATGTACATACTATATATGCATTTTTGTATATATGTATGTATAAAGTCAAGTATGCATATATATTATGTATATTTAATTGGAAATTAAATATTTTCCAAATAAATGGAATTATATATTCTAATTATGCTTCAGTATTTAGGAATAATGCAACAGAAAATTACTGAAAACAGCTTTTATTTAAGAACAAGAAATAATATTAAATTGCCCAAATTAAGATGGGAGCACTTTGTTTTAACACTGAGGTACCTATGGCAGTTGTGTTCTTCCTACATTTCAAATTCCTTAGATAGGGTGACATCAGTGTAGTTTGCTAAATTTTTTCTTCGCTGTGTTGGTTTGTTTCTTTGGTTCTTTGGAGTGTGACTGGATGTGTCTCCTGGCGTGCAAGCCAGCCTAAACAGAACTCCCAATGGATCATGCTTAATAAAGACAGAATTGAAGCCATCATTCTGTGCAAATTAATGTACCATCTATGTCTGTGGATGGGATTGAAGGGTATTACTCTGGTGTTAGCTTATTTTTCAGTCTCTTTCACCTTCCCAGAGAAAGCTCTCATTTATCTGGCTGAACCAGAAGATGGATTAAATAACAGTACTCTCGATGACTTTATGTTGCTATTATTACTCAAGTACTATGAAGGGAGGGGAACCAGATATTGAGAACCTGGTGATAGTGGGCACTTTCCTGAATCACATTTAAGCAGGTCCCTTGCTGAAATATTTTCCATCTTATTAGAAAGAGCTGAAGAGAAGGGTTGAAATGGCTTTTTTATTTTTATCTTTTAGGGATTAAAGGAAACTGGTGCAATGAGGACCCACACATGTCTAAGTCTCCTATTGTACCGGAGTACCATTTAGCAACGCTTCTGAGGAAGCAACTAGATAGACATCTAGAGAGTTAGGCTAACAGATTTATAATAGAATAACAGCCTCAATATTTTTGGTTCCTCTCCAGTAAAAATCACAAAGAATATTGCTAAATCACTAAAACACTTTTGCAATAACCTAAGTGCATACAGCTATATAACAGTGTAGCTCAGTTACTAAACTGGAGTAAAAGCATTTCTTTCGTGTTGAAAAATTGAATGGCTCTGGTTTTATAGCAGACTTGCAATTATTAATATACATGCCAATAATAGTTTAATGCTGCATCTGTTAATATATATGGAAAGACAATGTGTATAGACAGATGTGTAAAATTGAAAAATAAACACATAGCAAAAGAGAAATATCTATTGAACAGACAATATACATATATATCAAATAAAGCAGCAGTTTTTCTGACCACAATATTTATTTCTCATTTTTACCTTGATTATACTAGTGACAACTGAAAATGGCAGCTGGTAATGTAGCTAACAGGCAAACAGTTTTAATAAAAGTATAAAACTAAAGCTTTGTTGAAAGAACATTTCTTTCTGCTTTTGTAATCTTCAATTGCAAAAATTTACACACCTAAGTAACCATCTGTTTTCCTCAAGAAAAAATCATTTTCATTTCTCTTTCTCATCTTGAAAACAGCTGTCAGCCAAGAGGGCAAAGCTGAAATTTATTGCTTGCATCACATGAAGCATGGAACAGACTTCACTAGTTCTTCAGATTCAAACTTTGCCTCTCACAAGGTTGCCTTTCTTTTTATTTTGTCTGTCACTCTTCTCCAATGTTGTGCTCTCTTTCTTCCTTCTTTTTCTTTCATTTACTGACAATAATCAAATTTGCAGATGACTATATTGTTGAATGACTATCTCAGTTATGATAATTCTCTCAAGAAGTACTTGAATATCAAGTCATTGACTCTAAAAAACAAATTCGTATAGGCCATTTTGAATTTCATAAATATATTTATATAAAATCACGATTCAATTAATTCTCACAAAGTGAACATACCCACAAAATTAGCATTGAAATCAAGAATGCAAATATTGCAAACATTCCAGAAGTTTCTATCATACTCCATCAGATCACTACCTGCCTACTTGAAAAGTAATCAACTACTATGTATTTTTGCTATTTTTTTTTATCTATAACTGTGATTCATTTATTTTCTCTTAGCCCTGGTTTAGTTCTATCAGTTATTTACAAAATTGAGTTAAAGTCTTCGCATAGTGAAATGTACAAATATTTGTGTTTACAATTTGATGAATTTTGCTAACTGTATGTATATTCCTGCATAATCAATATCTCATTTGACATAGAGTCATCCAAAAAATTTCCTTTTGCCTTCTTACAGTCAGTCCACACACACCACAGACAAAAATTTTTTCAGAATTTTATCACCTTAAATTTATTTTGCTTAATTTTAACATTTCACACAAATGAAATCATGTAGAGTGCACATTTTTGGAGAGCATGGTTTCTTTCACAATCAAAACGTCATTGTAAAATTTCATCCATGTTGCTGCAAAACCCAGAGTTACCAGAAAGCCAGTTGAGGAAAATGGTTTGTAGAGTTTCTAGAATAGCAAGGCTGAGTACAGAAAACTGAGTTTGAGTCCGAGACACAAAAGCTTAATACTGGCACAAACCAACAGGTAAATATAAAGGCTGTGGTAATAATTGATAGTGGATTTAACCAATACAAAATAATTGGCAACTTCAAAATCATTGTGATAGACTCAGGCCAGAAGCTAGCTAAAAATTTTTTTAAAAAAATCACCAGAGTAGAAACATTAAGATAACTGATATCAAAATTTGAAATATATTTCCACAAGCTATAAGGTTAATGGAACTACACTGAGAAAAATAGTTATGGACTTACAAATACTTTATTTATGACATAGAAAAGACTCAACAGCTACAGATAGAAGGAAATTTCATTTGTTTTCTAATTCTAATGTCTGACCCAGAGACTCAGGTCTCTACTAAGTGGAAAACTAGATAGTTACCCTTATAATGTACAGTGGAAACATTCTGAGGAGGTTTTTGTACTCTTGTCCATAGTTTTATAGTCACTTGGGGATTGCAGTTGTAAGAAATCAATGCGTCAGGGAGTCAGAAAGACTGAAAGTGGTGTAGAAGTATAAAGTATTGCAACCTAGAAGCAATTTCATCCAAAATAAAGCACTTTCAGCAGGTTGGATATGAGAATATTCTTGGAAATAGTGAATTCTCAGCATCATGTAGTCCTTTATTTTAGATTATCAGAAAACCAAGGAATGATCTTATTTGAGGTTGAGTACAGGAAATCTGTGTTCTGTGAATTCAGTGGCTAATGGGAATAGGACAGAACACTGCATCCTAAATATCAACTTGTCAAGTCTGGACATTGACAAGTTTAGATAGCATTTATGTGAAAAATGTACCTAGGTAAGGGAAATTCTTACATCTTGGTCAGTGAAAATAATGGATTTGAATAAATTTCTTCTTGCTAGATCTACAGTAAAGAAATTAATAAAATAAAACTAAAGGAAATTTCTTGTAAAGTGAAGTAAAGGAAGCAATACCATAAAGATGCACTAGAAAAGCAAACAAATACCTCAAAATTATCTATTATGAAAACCCCCAAAAATTGTAGAAATGTTTTCATAGAAAAGTGAGCTATGAAAGAACATAAATTAGTAAGTAGAAAATAGAAAGATTGCCTAAGTGTAAGAAATTTTGGTTGAAATAAATAGAAATCCACTTACCAGGATTAAGAAAAAAGAACAGATTTTAGGAAAGGATCCAGGGCTTTAACAGAGAATTCAAGGGTAACCAATCTTCAAAAGGGACTCTATTCAAGAAATGGGAAATTTTGGGAAACCTAGCCCAAGGTCACTGCACCTCTCCTTTAGACATATGTCTTCATATTTGCTTCACTTTTCCCTCCAAAGAGAAGTTAGACATGCTATGGAAGCCTGACAATGTCTTGGGCAACAAAACTTGGAACTCCGGAGCAAGTATCACTCACCAGTGTTGTTCCCTATCCAGGTGAAATGGTTAGGCCTTTATATTCTCATTTCTCTTGGTAACTGAATGTGCACTTTCCTGGGTGCATGTTAACTTCAGGGGGGCAGCTCTCTGCAGCTAAAACAAACCACGAGGGAGGCGACAGCTGGGGTGTCTACTGACTGCATTCTCTGCAGATGGGCAGCAAGTGCTTTCCTAAAGGGGGAACAGAATGGAGCATCCCTGTGCTTGCCACAGTGTACCCTGTGCCTCTTGGATCCACTTCTCCAAACACTTTCAGTGATTAACTTCTTCATGAATTCACAGTGCTCTTTTGCTGCAGGGAAACCTAAAGTGACAGGCTAGTTAAATGAACTGTAGTCCCAGTGTTGTAGTTATTCTCAGGGCCCAACTGATACTCATAGATTCCTTCTTATACTTTTCAAACTCTTTCACACATATCCTCAGCTACCACCTCTGCCAGCCTCATGAATGATCTAATGTTTAGACCTAGACCACCATCCGCGAGGGTCTCACCTTCTGTTCATCACAGCTTCTCAGTCCAGGTTATTGTATTTGTCTTTTTGCAATTGTCACAACTGGGCAAAGAATTACCAAAAGGATAACCTGGATCCCATGCATATTCTCCACTCCTCCACTGGGTAACAGTATTTTTACATTTTCCTGAAGATCACAGTCAATTACCATGGCAAAGAATGTGACTCCATTTCTTGTCTGCTTGTCCCTGGAACAGAAAATTCAAAGTGCCAAGGCGGCAGCTGTAGTTTCTAGCTAAGTTGGGCACTTGTTTTTTATGACAGTTTTGAGAACCTGGATGTCTGCTCTAGAGTCCAGAGTTGAAGTTTTAGGAAAGAACAAAGTCCTTTAGTGAGTCATTAGAATAATGACTACTGCTTCCAGTCTTTCTTTATATGTATCCTCTCTCTTGGACCACAGAGCCTTATAATGGTCTTTGATGGAATGTGTATTCTGCCTCCTGGTGGACGGTATCTCATCTTCACAGAATATTGTTTCTAGACTAGTGATTCAGGTATGTACCAGCCATTGGTACATATCTATATCATATCAGCATATTCTGGTGGTAGTATTATGTAATCTGAGCAGGGGACTCTGCTTGACAATGGAAATAGCTAGATCAGCTATGATAGGGAACGTCCATTCTATTGGGTCCCATGCATATTCTCCAACTTTGCCTTTAGTGACCATTTCTTTCATGTGCCTATTGGATTAGTTTTGAACTGGCCAATGGCAGAGGCTGGTGGATGTCAACCTATTCAGTCATTTTGTCTACTTGGTTATCTAATTCAATATCTATGATGAAATGTCCTAGTATCTGTTAATATATTATAAAAAGAACTGCACACTTTGTGCCCACCCCCATGTGTCTATCCTCATGTCTCTACCCCCGAATTCCTTACCTCTCATCTCTCAATCCTTTTCTTCTAAGCCCCTGATCCACTGGCCAGGCCATCAGTCAGTAACTACGGATAAGACCATATATTTGATAACCATAGGATCCATTTTTTCACATCAAGTGCATGATGAGATGCTGCTTGTGAAACTCTGCCCATTGGGAACATTTTTTCCCAGCTCTGTCTTTCACGATCATCCCAGAAGGAAGCATACTGCAGCTGCCATCTATTTTTGATTTGTAATCACATACTGAGCCAAGCCATCTGTAATCCAAATAGGCATTTTGCTATTTTCTTAAAGTGGTCCCTATGTCTGAACATAAGTTGAAGGGAGAGCACTGGCACAACAGTGCTGGAAACTATGGAGTTCTGGTCTACCTACCTCGGAGGAGGCATGTTTAAGGATTTTTGCTTTGTAATGGGTAGGTGTAATGTAAACCTTTTCTGTCTTTTCCAGAAAAGCTTCAGTAAATTTTATATCACTAAAAAATGCTTTTGTTCAAAGAGAGTCTT
Organism: Avahi laniger; assembly: GCA_963575035.1. Taxonomy (NCBI): domain Eukaryota; kingdom Metazoa; phylum Chordata; class Mammalia; order Primates; family Indriidae; genus Avahi; species Avahi laniger. The sequence goes on along the minus strand of CAUYSK010003786.1, from coordinate 5,759 downwards.
CTTGAGAATTTTGAAGGAAAAAAAAAATGTTCAAGCTGACATTTTGATTACTGACACTTTTATTTCACCTTCAGTGTAGAGAAATAACCTTATTTAAAAATGATTGTTGAGGAGATTAGTGGAAGGAAGTGAGTAAAGACAGATTTTTAAGGGGGTAGTAGGACTAAATTAAAACATTTCTGATGAAGAAGATTTTAGAAAGTTAAAATGACTCATGAAGCTGAATAATGGCCTTCAGAGTTGTTCGTGTCTTAATCCTCAGAATCTGTGACTCTGACCGGATATAGCAAAGGGGACTTTGCAGTTGTGATAAAGTCAAAGAACTTGAAATTGGGAAATTATTCCAGATTACACAGGTGGGCCTATTGGAATTATAAGGGTCCATGTAAGAGGGACACAGGAGGAGACAGAATCAGAAAGAAGACAATGTAACTACTGACACAGAGGGACAGAGAATGAAATTTGAAGATGTTACGTTGTTGGCTTTGAAGGAGAAACAGGGCTATGAGCTGAAGGATGAAAGCTGGAGAAGGAAAGGAAATGGGGTTTCCCCTGGAGCCTCCAGAAAACAGCCTTAGTGACCCATTTTAGACTTCTGACTTTCACAAAGAAGAAATCTTACAAATATATTCAAATATGCGCTGTTTTAAGCCACTAAATTAGTGGCAATTTGTTAGCAGCAATAGAAAATGAATACCATGTGTTATTTTGAAAGCTTATTTTTGTTTGAAGCTATTTTTCATGTTTTTTTAACAATTGGCTTTTGAGCTCATTAGTTATCAATATTTTTGTCATTAAAATACTCTGAATACTCAATCATTACTGATGTAAAAAGTGTGATATTTGTTGCTTTTTATCCTAAGCACGAAATAAAGAATAATTTAATGATTTGCCTAAAAGAAGAGAAATTATTATCCCTTTAATTCCTAAACTTATTTGTTTTCTCATCTTCATGAGCAACAATAATTCAGCATACACGACTAACATATTTATATTTCTTTATAAATTATAATCATGTGCAACTATATAATGTATAATCATATTTATGCAATACCTATACTAAGAAATCTACACATTTAAAAGATGAAAAATAAAACAAAAATGGAATAGATAGAACACAGTGATTAGAATATCTAATACTTTCTGTCAGCACCTCACTGTATTAGGTGACCAATACATATCTCTTCCTACTGTTTAGCGATTTTCTCCTTTTTCTACTGTGAGCTTGTTTTTCTGTCAATGACAAATACCGTACAGATTTAGTTAGATGCTATAAGGTATGATATAGAATAGCAATGTGACTAATCCTCATTGTGTATTCCCAAGCTGACTCTTAGTACTCTATTTTCATGTCTTCTGAGTAGCGTAGCTTATTAAAATTGTCTGCTTCTGCAATGTTTCAATGAAAGGTATTACGGTGCATCATATTTTCTTTCTTAACTTGCAAAGGTGATGAACTAAAATTATATGATCCCTTGGTTAATGACATTAATTTATCTTTGTGAATATGTACTTTAAAAATCACATGCTGGTATGGCAAGAAATAAGATAATGTTTCTCATATTTTTAAAAATCAGATAATATACAGGCCGCATCTAAAAAGGTACTCTGTTGAATGAATCTATTTTAATCTCAGTATGATGATGCCAATTTTGTGAGGTTTTTTTTCATATTAGAGTGAAATGTAAAATGGAGCTTTTCTATTTCTGAAAATTCCTGGGTTTCTTTCAAAGTTTTTGGCCTCCAGACACCCCAAGTGACCTAATGCATCATTACAATATGCTATAATTTACATGAAAAAGGAAAACAACCCATAGATACTGCCATTAATGAGATGGCTCAAACAATCTGCCAACACTGAATAATTTAAGTGCAAGAATGACTTTAAAAGGACAGTGGTGTTTTGAAATTTAAAATATCTGTTGAAATTGTTTTCTTACAAAGGACCCTAGTAACCTCCCACAGCATAATTGAATTCCTGTCAGTAATGTTACGGTCAGTAAGATCAAAGAGAGAAATAATAGACAATCTCCATTAATGCATCCTTGCCTTCAACCTTAAACTCGTTTTTTTTCTTAAAATGAGTAATTTTGTGACCTTGAGATTAAATTGTGTATATAGAATATTTAAGTAACATCTTGCAATTCAAACTAATGCCTAGAAATCATTTCTCTTGCTTATGATTCAAGTGGCTGTTGATTTAGTATTTACTGTTAACTTACTATATCTAACTGTGATAAAGGAGTAGAATTATCTGAAGTGACCCTGATTCTTCACTTTGTCCTGCCTGGACAGTGAGGCAGGGGGATCTGTCCAAGAACAGCACCCCCATGGTACCCTGAAGACCTTACACATATTTGCATATGCCATGAGGACCACGGCTTGAAACACCGTTACCTGAATTTTTGGCAGAATGCCCTGTGATCCTCCCTGAATGGGAGAAGATGGAAGCCTTGTGAGGCTCTTTCTCAAGGTCTTTGCCAATTTGTCCTCTCTTTCCCCCAGGAGGCTATTATGAAATAGTTTCTCATTGTCTCCAGTGTTCTGAAGAGGTATGTCCCCAGTCCACCTCAGGGTATAGCTGCAGACTATAAAAGGGATGAATCACAGCCAAGAATTGATTCCTAGCAGTTTTCTACAAGTCACACTGCAATTGTTCACTGCCTTTTTCGTAAGTGTCATCCTGTTTGGTGCGTGGGATAAGGAGATAGGGAACTGGCACCTTTAGCTACTATTCCTTACACAGTATATGTAAGTAATGATCTGTCTGAATCTGAAAGAGGCCGTTGTGTTTTTACTGGCTGAACCAGTCAGGCTTTTGCTTTGGTCTTCTGGCTATATGCTTCACAGGACCATGGCCACCACTCGTCTTCCCATGGAAGTGACTACACCAACATTTAGTTTTCTGTGAAACTGAAAGAGATTCAATTTCTAAAACACCTCTATTTTCAAACAAATTTTGAAAAAAGCTGGAAGTCAATCCAGACAGCCTGGCACCCAAATCTGAAATTCATGTGTATCTCTCTGTGGATCAGTTTGCTCTAATGCTTAGCCTATAGAAGGCCCCTTCACTAGAATCTAAACCCACACTGTGTGACCAGCAGATCTCCCAGTCCCCAGCATGTCTCTCTGAGGGATGATGTAAAGATGAGCTAAACATGTCTTTTCTCCCTTTGCTTAATCTTGGCTTCTAAATTTTCCTTTCTCAGAGCCCATGCCATGGAAGTTATGGAAACTGTCTTCACATGTGGTGTATAAGAGATGGTAATATTTGGCCTCCAGACACCCCAAGTGACCTAACCCATCATTACAGTATGCTATAATTTACACAAAAAGGGAAAACCACCCATAGATACTGCTGTTAATGAGATGGTTTCCTACTAATATTTAAGGAAACATGATGTATAGCCTGAATTGTGTCCCTCCAACATTCGTATGTTGAAGTCCTAACTCCCCAGTACCACAGAATGTGATCGTGTTTGGAGACAGGTCTTTAAAAAGGTTATTAAGGTTAAATTAGGCTGTTCAAGTAGACCCTAATCCAATTTGACTGGTGTCCACATCAGAAGAGGAAATTTGGACTCACAAAAAGACATCAGGTGTGCACATGTGCAAAAGTACAACCATGTAAAGAGGTAGCAAGAGGGCAGCCATCTGCAAACCAAGGAGAGAGGCCTCAAAAGGAACCAAATCTGGTAACACCTTGAGCTTGACTTCCCAGCACTGTGGAAAAATAAATTTCTGTGGTATTTTCTTATGACCGCCAAGCAAACTAATACACATGCTAAATAGGGAAGACGATGGATGCTGTAATTTATGAATGCATTGGAAAGGGAGAATTCATTCAATCTTTATGTAATAATTATCAACATCCAATCGCCTTTGAACTTAGAAGACCCATACTCACATAGTGTAGGGGAACTCAGCTAGAAATGATTGCATTACAGTAACCATTTTTGTATTAATAATGTAAAATACTTAATACTTTGAAATGTGGAATACTTACTATTTGCATGTGTGAATGTCAGGATATTTGCAGAAAATCCTTTACTTTCAGTCCAGAGAGTTGGCCATTTGCATGTGACAATTTTTTTTCTTCCTCTGGATAAGTTGTTTGCTGAACTGTCACCCTGAACATTTTACCATAAGACTTAGAACATTATGTTTGCAAAAGGTAATTTATAAAACTGATAGCAAGACAACCAAATGAATACACAGTAAGCTCTGAAAACTTTCTATTTCTTTTAGTTGCATATAACTAATAAATATGTCTAGCACTTATGGTATTTCTGTTAGAAAATAGAGGATGCCCACTTGTCATCAGTCCAATTAAAAAAAAAAGGTGTAATTGGTGGCTATCACTGTCAGTTATCTTGGTTATAAAGGGATAAGGGCACTTAGACAAGATGAAGCAGCTAATAGATCATATTCACAGATTAGTTAAACCTTTGTCTACTATTTTTTTATTGGGAGATCTCTGAACATCTGATTACCTTTTTTTATGGATTATTTTTTCATGATGTTTGTAGAACAAAAAGATTTGGAAGATAGAGATAGTGTCTCCCTCTGGAACAAAATGCAGGTTTGTTAACACTCCATTATGATACACAATGTCTTTCTCCACTACCGGCTCTTCCCAATAGTTAGTGTTGGATCTGCTACTTGGAAAACTATAGACTAGAATTTTAAAATCACCCCTCTTTGGGACCAAAAACTCTCAAAATAAATCATGACTGTTGATCTGAGTAACTCACTTAGATGTCCATAATAAGGATCCATTTTTTGAAAAGAATAATTGGAATTAACCCGCTGATCGAGTATGAACCACCTAGATTGTTACCATTGCTTTTTTTTTTTATTTCAGCATATTATGGGGGTACAGATGTTTAGGTTATGTATGTTGCCCTTGCCTCCCCACTCCCCCCCCAAAGTCTGAGTTTCAAGTGTACCCATCCCTTGGATGGTGCGCATTGCACTCTTTGTGTATGCAAAAGCCGTCCCCTCCTCCCCCTCCCCGCTGCCCGACATCCAATAGATGTTATTCTTATATGTACACTTATGTGTTGATCAGTTAATACCAATTTGATGGTGAGTACATGTGGTGCTAGTTTTTCCATTCTTGGGATACTTCACTTACTATAATGCGTTCCAACTCTATCCAGGAGTACACAAGAGGTGGTATATCACCATTGTTTCTTAAAGCTAAATAGTACTCCATGGTATACATATACCACATTTTATTAACCCACGTATGTATAGATGGACACTTGGGTTGTTTCCACATCTTTGCAATTGTGAATTGTGCTGCTATAAATATTCAGATGCAGGTGTCTTTCTTATACAGTATCATTTGTTCTTTTGGGTAGATGCCCAGTAATGGGATTGCTGGATTGAATGGTACTTCTACTTGTATCTCTTTAAGGTATCTCCATATTGCTTTCCACAGAGGTTGCACTAGTTTGCTGTCCCACCAGCAGTGTATGAGTGTTCCTATCTCTCCACATACACGTCAACATTTATTGTTTTGGGACTTTTTGATAAAGGCCAGTCTCACTGGAGATAAGTGATATCTGATTGTGATTTTGATTTGCATTTCCCAGATGATTAGAGATGTTGAACATTTTTTCATATGTTTTTTGGCCATTATTCTGTCTTCTTTTGAAAAGTTTCTGTTCATCTCCTTTGCCCACCTTTTGATAGGGCTGTTCGATTTTTTCTTGCTGATTTTTCTGAGTTCTAAATAGATTCTGGTTATCAGC
>CAUYSK010003785.1:0-27892 GCA_963575035.1 Avahi laniger | reverse complement strand
TTTGGAGAATTTGTCATTCATTTCCTGGATTGTTCTTGTGGTTTCTTTATGTTGAGATTCTATTTTCTCTTCAATTCCATTGAGTTTCCTTACAATCCATAATCGAAATTCTTCCTCTATCAGTTTAATCATATCATGTACGTTGGTATGAATTGATGGAGATCAAATATTTTCTTTTGGAGGTGAGTTTTCTCTCTGATCTTTCATGTTTCCTGTGTTCTTTCACTGATTCTTTCTCATTAGGCTACTTTGTCAAGGACTGGAGGTGTTGGGACCGGTTTATGGACTTAATTTTGGGACTCCAAAGAGATGTTCTTTGGCAGAGCTGAAGAGATGTGCTCTGGTCCTGTGCTGTCTTAGTGGGGTTTTAGCCTGTTGGGTTATCTCTGGCCTGTCGTCTGCACCTTCTGCTTATGGAGATTAGTTAGTTTCTTTCCCTTGCTTAGATTCCCAGGAGTTGGGTCACTTTTGTGTGTGTGACTCTGCTATCCATTACTTGGTTGAGGTGAGTGGCACTGAGTTTAGCTATGAGGTTACTCTCTCTTTTGTTGCTTGTATTTTGCATGAAGGAGTCGATTGTCAAGGTATTCCAGAACCTTTGTATTGAGCTCTAAACCCCCAAATGAGACATACAACATCCTGAGACTTTGGGGAATGTTTTGTCACTCCCAAGGGATACTTGAGCCTTGCTACCACTTTAGATGTGGTGAGAGGAGCAGCAGGAATCGGCATGCCTCAGACAGTACACTTCAGAAGTTGCTTGATCTGTAGCTAGGAGAGAGCTGCTAATATGTTATTCAGGGCTCTTTAGACATTCTTGCAGAGCAATTCCTGATAGGTGTGTCAATTGGTCAATTGCTAAGGACTCTGGTCAAGATTTTCCTTCCCAGACCACAAGCCCCTAAGATGACAACAGCCTGGGCACCAAGGGCAAGCTTTTGTGTTATGGTCTTATCAGATGATCAAAACCAATCAGCTGTACCACATCAACAAACTGTCCCCTTTTGCTTAGATCCAAAGTCGTATCAATTCAGGCTAGTCCTATGGGGGAAGTATTTTTTCTCCTTTCTCCCTTCCTTCGGGGGCAGAATCTGTCCCGCAGGGCAGGGAGGGGGGTGGGAGGGGCGTTGGCTGAGACTGCCAAGGCCCAGCCAGGAAAACTTTTTCTCTTCTTTCTTTCCTCCTCCGAGGGTGGGTTTTGCCCTGCCAGAGGGGGAGATAAACCACCAGACTGGGGGAAGGACACTTCCTGGGGCTACCAGGCATCTCAGCTCAAGAAGTGGCTACCCTTGTTATTCCACCCCTTCAAGGGTTGTCTGGTAAGAAGTACACACTTCAGGGCTGCTAGAGAAGCCCTGTCTAAGGCCCCTGAGGGACCCAGACCAGAAAGAAGCCTGTCCCACTACTCCTCCCCCTGCATATTTTGGGTCAGTCTCTTTGGTACCCAATATCAGTGGTCTGATCATACCAAGGGCCATCCACCACCTCTGCAGGGTCACAGCCCAGAGAACAGCTTCCTTTGTTCTTCCGCACTACCAAGGGTGGGGGACTGTTTCTTTGGAAGGAGGCGCCGGTTACCAAGTCACAGTGAAAAGGAGGCTGCAGGACCCAGCTAGGAAAACAGCCTCCTTCACTCCTACTCAGTCCTTCCGGTTGTGGAGTCTGTCCATTTGGCCGGCAGCTTCAGCTACCAAGTCGCAGGAAAGAGGTGACCATGTGTCTCAGCTTGAAGTGTGACCTCCTTGGTTACTAGACACTCTGAGGGGTGCATGCTATCTCTTTGGTGCAAAATAACCCAGCTGTGGAGATGCAACAAATGGGCTGCTGTGGTCATGCATTTCAGATATACACATACACACATACACACTCACAGAAAAAGAATAAAAAGGAAAAAGAAAGAAAAGAAATAGAAAATAATAAGAATAATAATAAAATAAAAAATAGGCCGGGCATGGTGGCTCATGCCTGCAATCCTAGCACTCTGGGAGGCTGAGGCAGGCGGATTGCTCAAGTTCAGGAGTTCAAGACCAGCCCAAGCAAGATCGAGACCCCATCTCTACGAAGAACAGAAAGAAATTACTTGGACAACTAAAAATCTATATAGATTTTTACTACACACGCCCATAGTCCCAGCTACTTGGGAGGCCAAGGCAGAAGGATCACCCAGGCCCAGGAGTTTGAGGTTGCTCTGAGCCAGGCCAATGCCAGGGCACTCCAGCCCGGACAACATAGCCAGACTCTGTCTCAAAAAATGTATATATATAAAAATATAAAAAAATAAAATAAAATAAAAATAAATTTAAAAAAGCTACCCCTTTACTCCACCCAGAGGTGGAGACAGTCCCTTTGGCGCGAGGCGTGGGGGACGGGGGTCTAGTCACCTGAGAGAGGGGGTGGTTCTGTCGTTCGGGATCACAGCTGTACAAGCGGTCTCCTTTAGTTCACCCTCTTTTTGGCGCACAGTGCTGGTGGCTGAATGAAACAGGGCCACCCTAGACCACCTGGTAACTCAGCCGAAAAATCGAAAAATCGATCTTTCTCCCTTTTCCGCCCTTTTGAAGGCGGAGCTTGAGTCGCCGACTGGGACAGACTAACCGCAGATTTGTGAGAAAAGTGGCTTCTAGTGTTACTCTCCTCCTCGAAGGGCATGACCAGCTCTGCCGCTGACGCAGCCGCAATGACACAAACCATTGCCTGGGCAACAGGCCCCAGCAGTTTTAGGTTGTGGATTCCCAAAACGGTGGCTGCCCACCCACTGCGAGTCAGCGCTGGAGATGACTGCACCAGGTGGGTATGGGGAGCTGGGTTTGTCACCGCTGTCTCCCAGAGCTGCCTCCCAGAGCCACCCGCTGAGCCCACTGCTTCCCTAACACACCGAGTCTGGATGGATCAGCAGGAGGACTCTGTGCCCTGTCCCTCCCAGTGCCAGCCAGATTTTCAGCTATTTTCAGGGGCAGAGCCTCCTTTATGGTGTTCCCCTCCCCCGATCTGGTCCTGGCGGTCTCCTGTGGTGAGAAGCTGCCTCCAAACTCTCCCCTGTGGGCTCCAGAAGTGTCTGATCCGGGAAGTGTCTGCTCGGGACAGTCCCTCCCTACCCGATGCAGACCTAGCACTGCCCACCAGCGAGTTCAAAATGTTCCCGCTCCTGTCTCCACTCCCCACCGCCTGTCGGCTGCGCTACCGCTTTGCACTGACTTCGGGCGCTTCCCTGCCTCCGTGGGTGTGGGGGTTGGCGGAGGAAGAGTCGTCTTCCTGTGGGTCAGATCACACTGCCCTGGCCAGCCCGCCCAGGGGCGCGGCTGTCCCACGCCGCACTCCCCGCTGTTTGTCCCGCACTCTCCAGATTTTGCAGCCGATTCTCCAGTTCACCTTTTTTTCTGCAGCACCGCTTGTCCCTCGCGGCTTCTCTGAAGATTCACGAAGCTGATCCTGTGGGAGAGCGCTTCACTCGCATGCCGCTGTCCGCGATCTTCACCTCCCACTCTGGGAGTAGAGAGCCAGGGGGTCACCCCTAATCTGCCATTTTTCATCCCCCCCATAGCTATTTTTATGCAGAAGATATATAAAGATCACAAAGCACATGAAAAGATTCTTAAAGTTATTAGTCATTAGGGAAAAGCAATCAAAACCACAGTGAGAGCCCACTTCACACCCACTAAGGTAACTGCAGTCAAAACGTCTAACAATAACAAGCATTGGCAAGGATGTGGAGAAGCTGGAAAACTCACACAGCGCTGGTGCAAGTGGGAAACGGTGGAGCTACTTGGGAGAACATTTTGAAAGTTCCTCAAAAAGTTAAACATACATTTACCATGTGACCCGATCGTTCCACTTCCAATACAAACACAAGAATTGAAAACACACGTTCATGTAAAAAACTGAACACAAATGCTAATGAGAGCATTATTCATAATAGCTAAAAAGTGGAAACAACCTAAATATCCAGTAACTGCCAAACATTATACTACATAAGTAGTACAACATAAATGAAACTTGGGAAACACTGTGTCAACAGAAAGAGGCCAGAAATAACAGGCCACATACTGTCTGAGTCTACTTTTATGAAAGGTCCGTAACAGGCAAATTCACAGAGACGGAAAGTAGATTAGCGGTTGACAGGAGCTGGGGCGGCGGGATGGGGGAGAGGGTGGGTAGTGACTGATCCGTGGATACAGGGCTTCTTTGGGGGTTATAAAATGTTATGGAATTACATAGTAGTGATGATTACACAAGCTTTGAAATATGGTAAAACACATTGAATTGTACACTTTAAAATAGTGAAGTTTATTATATGTGAATCATATCTCAGTAAAATAAGAGAAAAGAAGAAATCCTTTCCTAGAAAGTAGCATTTGGACAGAAATTTGAAGAAAGAAAGGGAGCAATCTACCAGATGTCTAGGGAAAATTGAATTCCAAACAATATTAAACAGCAAAATTTATTCCAGAGTTCAATACTTAATACTCCTGTTCTGACTATTAAGTCTTTGTTACTGTCATGGCACAGTACAATATTGTCAAGTTTCGAGAGGTAATAAGGAGAGTAAATAAAAGGTTATGAAGCTTAAGAAGGGGAGATTTAATTTTTGAATAATAAAAATAGGAAAGTGGGAATTTGAGAAAATGTGAGAACAATTAGAATAAACTAAAAAGAGCTGCAAATGGAAAAAATATGAGAAGCAATGATGTAGTAGTAAAGAAATTAAGCACTAAAATCAGAGATATATAGGTTATATCTCACCCCCCTCAGCATGAGCTAGCCATTTCTGTGGGAAAATTTCCTAACTCTGTGTTCTATAGAACATGGAAAACTAAGGAATGATAACATGAAAATAATATGGGAATAACATGGAAATAATAACATCTACCTTACTGGCTTGCTGTGAGAAATGAATAAGATGAACTATGTAACACAGTGATTTTGACATTTGGTAGATTCTCAATTTATAATAATTATTCACAATAATCACCATAATAGACACCACACAAATTCCGAGGGGTCTTAAGTTTTGTCAAGTACATCTATTTAAATAGGCATTGTAAATATGGATGAGGTACATGGAACATGTACAAAAAGACTCATATTTAATTATTTAAATACTAATTTAATTGTGGAGATTTTATTTTTAATTTAACAGCATGGAAGACTAATGAAAAGTGCCACCAGCTGTATTTTTAAGGTGTCAATTGGTTAGAAACTGACCTTTGTTAGAGAGATAAAAATGTACTTAGAGACTAAATAAGAATGCTTTCCACATGAACTCAATATTTTTAGGGAACAAACATGTTATTCTTAAAACTATTTTGAGAATAACACTATGGTGAAAAACACTACCCAAAAAATCACTTTGCTAATTAAAGCATATGAAACCAAACAACTGTTTTTAGAAATTGATTTTTCTGGTTCACATGATAAAGAAAAGTACTTTTCATGTTTCCTTCGAGTAAGATAAAGTTAGTGAAAAATCTGGCTAAGGAAGGATAAGCAGAAGTTGACATATTTGAAAATTTTTGCCGACATATGTCAGAATCTTAAAAAAAAAAAACAATGCCAGGGAGGCTGGAGTCTTCTGGGGTTTAAAGAAAATCAAGAAACTGGTTATTCATGGAGTATAAGAGCTCTGGAGGTCAGAAAACACGGGCTTTGTCTCTACCTCTAAACAATCTCTAGTCAAAAGATCTTGACATGTTAATGCCTATTTCTCTTTTGCTACTTTTCTAAAATGAGAGCGTTTTATTTGATGGCATATATGATCCCTCTTGATTCTAATTTTGTATGATTCTATGCAATATTTCCTCCTCTAGAACAACAATGACAAAAAAAATGCCAAGGCTCAATGCAGACTTTTCCTCTTTAAGTATTGTTAGAAGGTAGCTGTGAATTCCAGAGTTTGAGTCAACTTTGCCTTACTGAATTACTTGGCATTTATATAGTGCTCTCTTTAGCTTCATTTTCTTCCTTGATGTTGTGGCTCCTTCTACTATTAAGAAAGACAACTAGAACTCCTGCTATAAGTCTCTCATTATACTTAAAGCCAAAGGGATATTCAAAACATGTAGCAACCAGCATAGCACAGGCATGAAACAATCAACAAACACTGGTCATACAGACATATATCAGCCTAAAGAAGCAGAACCTCATCAATTTAGGTGAACCTCATACGTATTTGTGTTCTTTGATATATGTTGATGTACTTAACATATAGCAACCTAAATAAACATAAAGAGACTCTCTAAAAGAAAATGATAGTTATTTGGGAATAGGGTACTGCAATGGGAACACATGGCCATAGTAAACTATGTGGGTATTCGAAAAGGTCAAGGAAAACAAAGGTTTTTAAGGGAAAAATGAGAGAGGATTACATAATTTTTTGAGATGATTTTCCTCGGCTGCAAAGATTAATAACAGGGGTAACAACAGTCCAAGGCTGGACAGGCAATTGCTGGGCAGATGTTCTCACAAAAGAACTTGTTTGTGTAAGGTCGCAACGACCTTTGTGTAAGGTTGCGGTATTTACAGAGTTTTCAGTGGTAGTGTTGATGTCAGACATACAAGGATAAGAACCCTCCCTTCATAGCCTTCCTTGGCTCTATTTGTCAGGTTGTTACTTTGGGGAATTTTGTTTCTTTGTTTTAACACAAGTGAATCCATTTTGATTCTGACAACTTTTACACACACATTTAATAAAGTGAAATTGTATTATTAAATTCAAAACGCTAATTTTGTAACTTGAATTATCTTTAGCCTCATTTAACATGCTTAAAAAGATAGATGAAGGAATAATACTTACTAAAACTGAACAAAAAGTTATTAATATTTACTAAAAAAGGTGAGAGAAAAACAAAAAAGAGAAGTATGAAAAAATAGAAAATTGGGAATAAAAAATCATCAGTAAAAAAATTTTAATGCTTATTAGATGGGATAAACTCTAAACTGGACACAAAAAGTGAACCAGTGAATTGGAAAGTATTGGTAAGAATTTTACCCATGATCCATCAACAAAAGATGAATAGATTTAAAATGAGAGGATTTAGAAATTATGAAGGATAAGCAAGAAGTTCTAGCATAAAAATAATGGCAGATTCAGAAGAGAAGGAGAAAGCAGGAAAAAAAATACAATATTTAAAAAGATTAAAAATTAAGACATTTTCACAAACACATGAGTCCTGAAATCAAAAGTAAAATACAAATATAGATTATAAAAAGTTAAAATAAAGGAAAAATTAAATAAATCTACACCTAGATCTATCTTATTAAAACTATAGAACATCAAGAAAATGGGGGTGGGGTAGTGGGTAGGGATAATCTTAAAAGACGCTGGAGGGAAAAAAGAGATAAACAACAAAGAAATGACAATTCGATTTACGAGGACTTTTCATCAGGAAGCATAGATTCCCGAAGGCAAAAGAGAACTATCCTCAATGAGCTGAGAAAAAATAACTCTCAATCTTGAATTTTATATCCACCTAATACTATTCAACAGCAAGAGCAAAATAAGGACATATTCAGACATGCAAAGAGAATTTACCTGCCAAGTCCCTTTATAAAAGGAATTAATGAAGGTTAAAATCTATCAAGAAGAAGATGATCCAGAGTGAGGAACAAAATCAAACCAAGGAACACCTGAAGCCAGTAAAATAGGCCAATAAATTTAATTTTAAAACTTTTATTTTTGGTGTTCAAATGAGAAAAACTAAAATTCTAGAAAATAATAACAACATGGGGCCGGTGTTGAGTGAGCAATTTAAAGTGTGCTAGGTCATTGACTTTTTGGTAAGTGTACAAAAATGAAAAATTATGATTTTGTATGCATTTTTTAAATATAAGGGTAATCACCAAAAGAAGAAAAATATCATCTACACATTACAAACTACAGGAGGGAAGAAAAAAAAATATTGAACTGTTTACCATACAACAGAAAACAAAGGAGAAAAAGAAGTAAAGAGATGGGATAGTAAACGGAAAATTTAAAATAAGATGGGAGGAAAAAAGTCTTAATAGAAACATCTTTCCCTTTAAGTCTATATTTGGTCCTTGAAATCAGATATTTTACATAAAACATTGATCATGAGCCTATCTTTATTTTAAGGAGTGAAAATGTGAAATAGTACAGTTCAACTAAGAAATTCTCCACCAATTTATAATTTTTATAAAACAAAACTAAGACACAGTAAAATTTCTATACACAAAAGTAATAATTTATAGTGATTAGATATGGGATGCTGAAAACATCGTTTCCTGATCATCAGTTAATCTGATCGTTAACAAACAATAACTTTATACCCAGTGGCACCGTCTCCCTTGGAGCCAGCCATGTGGGAGTCACACTCGCCCCTTGCTGATGCGGGTGCACTTACCAAAACACCCACGAGTGGAATATAACACCTGATTTTCCTCACATATCAATTTGTTGAACATTTTTGTATTGAATTGGAGCTTAATATAAATTTTTCATATGTAAACATCAGCCAGAAAACATGGTACTGAGTTCCGAGAAGACTAAAGCATATTGTTCTGGAAAACCATGAATGGGAAAGATGCTCTATGGGTATAATTAAAATAAATTATAATAACTAAGCATATCAATTAAAAAGCAGAGATTATCAGATCAGAAAATGAAACAAAATCTGGTTGCATGCTGTAGGAAAAAAGACACACCTGAAACAATCACACAGATGGCTGAAAATAACAGAACGGAAAAAACAGACCTGATAGGATTAGGTTCTGCTGTGCATGAGGGAAGCCAAGGCACTTAACCAAGATGGAAGTTTGGTTCTTTCTCCTACAAATGGAGTCAAGAGGCCAGGACCTACAGCTGACAGGCAGCTTTGATCCATGGACTCTCCCTCTTCCACAGCTTGACCATCCCGAGAGCTGGGCCTTGCTCCCATGGCCCAACACGGGGGCAGGATTCTAGGTGACAGGGTTAAGGAAGGGATGATGAAGAGAGAACAGGAACAGGCTGGCCATCCTAAGGCAGTGCTTCTCTGCTCTGCACGTATTGTTTCATTTAATCCTCAAACAGCCCTGCAAGGTGAACACTGTTGCTATCATCACAGTACAGCAAGGCGACTGAGGCACATGGAGGTGAAGTGAGTCACCTACATGGCTAGTAGGTGGTACAGACAGAACTTGAACCCAGGGCGTCTGACCGCAGAGCCTGTGGCCTTAAACAGTGCGCAGTACTGACAAATAGCTCAACTTCTCTAGGCCTGTATTCCCTCACCTGCAAAATCAAAAGATAGTTTAGAGAAGGGGCTGCAATTCATTTCAAGTGGGCCAAATAAGTTTTGCAAACGGGTTTTGTTTTTGTGTTGCAATGTCCTTCGGGTGGAATGTACCCTGCCAGCTCCTCTTATTTTATCTTTTGTCATTATTACCCTCGTGGCACCAGAGACATTTGAGTTGGGAACCCATAGATAAGAGATTTTCCCTTCTAGCTCTGCAATTCTGTCATCAAAGGAGGAAAGAGTTTTCTGAGGTAAGCTTGCCAAAACTATCCATAGGGTACACATGATTCAGGAATACATCTTTATTTCTGAATGAAGAAACTTCATTAAAATGAAACAGACTAAACAAGGTATGAGCAGCTTGGGCATCCTTAATTAAATGCTATGCATACTAAATATGTACGGCAAACTCCAAACTCGGAGATAAATACAACATGGTCCTCACCTTACTTTCCAATCTACACTCATTAAAATATGGGGGACCCCCGTGATAAAACTGGTCAGTAAATAGTCTACCTAGTTTTAAATCTGCTCTTACTTCATTACTTTGATTTTATGTCTCTGACCTAAGCCATCCGAATCTGCTCCTAATTAAGTTTATGCTGGTTCAGTTAGTTCCCTGTTTGAGCACCAATATGTTAATTGAGGGGAATTCTCAATATCTCCTTCTGCAATTGGTGGAGGTGGGGCGGGGCTTGAAAATCCAAACCTTCTGCTTTATCTACCAGGTCATTGCTCATTGTTTTGATGCTGACTGTTTGTTTTCTTTTCTAATGTCTGTTGCACGCCCTTTCAGGAGCTGTTTGGGTGCAGCCACAGAGAAGGAAAAGAAGGTTGAGTTTATCTGTGTTGCGGTTTAGCTGTCAAGTGTGACAAGAGGACAAAGGAGCAAGGGAGCGTGGCACAGCATCTTTATAGTGACAAACCTTCCATCTTCACGGGCAAAGGGGAAAGTGAAGTTTAAAAAAGGCTGATGGACAGGAACAAATTATGGAACACAGACTCTGAGAAGGAGTACGTTCAATGACACTTCTAAAAAATATTCAAACTTCGTTTTCTGTGTCTTGGGAATTAGGCTATGGGAGAGTATTGGAGGGCAAGCTCCCACAAAGAGAAATTATTTGAATTGATGCTATGTTGCTTTTAGTAGAAATGTTGCAGTTGATTAATCCATGAATCAATAAAATGCTAAGACGGATGAAAATCACGTTGGAAATAAATCAATTAGCAGACTTTAGATAGTCTAAAAAGTGAGTCATGATGAGGTGGTAGGTTGTCACTTCTCATTAAGTCTTTTCACAATATTAAATAAAAGCATGCCTCTGTGTTTTTGGAGACAAGAATGAGCTGCTAGAATTCAATGCTTCATCAAGATGGGAGCATGAAGAGAGCAGCTGAAAAGAAAATGAAAGAAAAAAATGTTTTCTCTCCTTTAATCTGCCCCAAATGGAGTCACGCAGTGATGGATGGCTCAGTTTAGTTAGCGTGCTCCAAACAGCAGAAGGCAGGTTGATTTCCATGGATATTTGCATATTTAGAAAACTTTGTTCTATTACTTGACTTAGAGAGCACGTCATCATATGTTTATTTCTTATAAGGTAATGTGGCTTCTGAGTTGTGTCATATGATATGAAAGAGGAAAATAAATATAGAAGGAAGTGGAACAGATTCTAAAACTTTTCATGATGAAGATTTCTAAGTATAAGGTGCATGAATATCTAAATGATGGTTTAAAATATCAATGATTGCATCCCACACACCTCCAGTCTCTTCCTAAAGCACTTTCTTGGACCACCAGGCCCTCCTCATTAAAACTACCTTGGTGTATCCACGACCACGGGACAGATTATAACAGCGGAACTCAGGTCACAGGGAAGTCATCTCCATGACGTATGGATTCCGAAAGTCTCTTGAAATTTACAGCATAGGCACTAGCTTGAAAGAAAAGACGTTTTGAGAATCAATTCAAAGGCCATAAAGGATTCCAGACATAAAGTTTATGCCATAAAAAAATAGGCTTGGGAGAGCAGATGAAGGCCAGGATAACCCTACCGCTGAACAGGCTTCTATAAACTAGCAGAGGAGCAGGAGTTGCCAAGGGAAGAAACAGAGAACACAGAGACCATCCTTCAGTGTGTACCCGATGAGGACCCTGTGTCTTACCCCCTCACCTGAGGTTCAGAAGCAACTGAGGAGTTTCCCCAAAGTGTATGTAATTGCATGTCTGTAATTTGAATTATATGCCATATGCACGAGGAGAGTTGGATTTTTCAAAGCCTTCATACAAGTTGAAAGTTCTGAATATGTGTCTGGCCAAAAGTGGTAAGGGCATGACCCTGAGAGCTGAGAGCCAGAGGGCCTGGTGGTTGAGATGGTGAAGGCATTGAAGTCATCATAGTATGTGACCGAGAGTTGGTGAATGGAGGATGATGAGTGTGTTTTCAGGGAGTACAGCAAAGATGCATGAGGACCATGTGTTCCCTGCCCCCCCCCCCGTGCCACAATCTCGTTCTCTTACCTCGGCACTAGGCCAGGACCCCAAGAATTTAGGAAAAATATTGACATTGTGGAGAGAAAAGCTAATAATTCACTGAGAAAATCAGGAATTGACTATCTGCACTCAGACTGTCAATACCTGGATGTCATCAGGAGGAATGGGGGGATGTGAGAAAAAAATTTTAAATCTTCCTTAGCAAAAAATAAAGTTATTTTTTTTGTTTTCTGTCATGGAGTTTGTGTTTGAGAAGTTAACAGCATCTTCGAGTACCCATAAAAGTCCAGATAAATAGCACAGACACGTGACGGGCGTATATTCATTTTACGAAAACATTCTCACTCTGTGAAATAATGTACCAGAGAATGTTTTAAAAACCCAGCATTTTTAGTGCATATAATATACAATTGGATTACAGAAATGTAGTTTATATAAACTTTTAAGGATGTCATCAAATATCTAAAGCAAGGCCATTTGAGACCTGACATTCCTTTAGAATATTAACAAAACTCAAACATCCATGTTCCTGTAGAGCTTAGGGAGCTGTTTGAAGTTAACATGAGTGAGCAAAGAAACAGGCCCACACAATTAGCAAAGAGGGAATAATCTGCTGAGATGTGATGGCAAGGTCTGAACCCTCAGTCGGTGGCCTGTGGAAAGAACTTTGGTTGAAAATGGGGAGCGATTAGTTTTTCAGGGAACACATGAGAACCACATGTGCAGGGGCACATACACGTAACCCTGCACTAGGACAAAAAGAAAAGCAAGGAAATTCTGGGGGAGTGGAGGAGGGTGATTAGGAATCCCTGTAGGCTGGTGAGTCAAGTCAGTTCCCCTCAGGTCCTATTTATGGAACTTTATTTCTCCTACCTACAGCTTGAACACAAGAATCAGAAAACTCTTCCACTTGATTACTCTGCAAACGCAGAGGACAAAGTATGATCTGGAGGGATCCCTGTGATGTTTATTACTGTCCTTCAACTCCACGGGTCAGCCTCATTGTTTTCTACTGTACTCCTATAAGCTGCTCAGGGGATTCATCTATGAACCTGGGTTCTCTTTTCCAGGGCGTACAAGGTGCCAGGAAATATTCAACAATCATCCCATTCCCTAACTCCACAAACCAGGTTAGAGCAGAATATCTGGGTGGATGGAGTATGGAATGAAAAGAGGATTTCCTTTTCTCTGGTTCCCAGGCACATAAGCTTGCAATACTTACTCAGGGCCGCCAGGAGCTCCAGCAAGTGCACGGCAATGACGTAAGCACATTTGAGACTCTTACTCATATATGACACATGCATTTGTATATACAGCATACAGCGGACCCTTGTTATTCATGGTCATGGGGCTCTATAAAGTCACCACGGACACTGAATTAGTGAATACTAAACTATTGCTTCCAGGGGAAACAAGGGTTAGGTTCCCATGAGCCTCTGCCACATCATTTTCATCAACCAGTCAATACAGAACCTTGTTTTGTGTGTGTCTCTGTTTAAAGACGCCTTATTTAGTATATGTTGTTGATTCATTAACATCAAACTTAAGGCCAACAGAGCTATAACTCATGCCTGAGTCAAGCATCTAACATAAGTATTAATATCTTCTCTGTAAAGCACATCCCAGACTCCTTCCACTTAGGAACACCAGACAGTACTATGCTTGGGGGTCATTTAAAACAGCAAAGTCACGAACATAAAGGACAATAAATGCACAAGGATGGCACCAAACAGACCACAAAAAGGACCCTTGTTTACCATGTGGGAGCTGGAGCCGGGAGGTAGAGCGTAACCTTGTTCGACCTTAGCTGGGCACATGCACATTGTTCAGCTCAAATTTTCCGTCACTCTTTTTCATGTGATAATCTGCAAATGACCATGAAAGTACCACAAATGTTGAATTGTGGGTTACAAATAAACTTTAGTAAGAAGGCATACTTGCAAGTAGGGAATCTGTGAATGATGAGGAGGGACTGTATTTAAGAGGCACGGACGTTGGCACGCTAGTGGGGGCCAGTCAGGTGATTCTTCACTAACGAGAGAGAGCATTGTTGAAAAGTTTTATTTATTGCTATTTGTGTTTATATTTAGGAAATCTCCAAACTCTTGCAGGAATCCAATCATTACCTATCATGGGATATTGCAGACAGGTTCCCAGGAAAGAGATTCTGAGTTGGCGATTTGCATGCAAGAGCTCTCCTGGAAGTGCTGCTGATCAGCGCTTGTGAGGAAATGAGGCAGCAGGATTGGGCAGAGTGAGACATTGAACTGAGACGAGGTCACAAAGAGGGCACTGGGGAGGGCGGGAGCTAGAATGGCACTTCAGAGTTGTCCCACATTGACGGAGAGGAGCTGGGTTTTTATACCCACACTCCCTCCCTAGCCATGACAAGCCACACAGGCGGTCACCAGAAGGAGCTGTGACTTTGGATGTGGTTACTCTCTTCTTCAGCAGATGACAATTTCCAAAGAGGGACCCAGCTGTGTGCAGTCACATCGACACCCTCAGCAGCTGGGGGAAGGAGTGCCTGAGTCATGCAGAGGAGTGGGGACAGTGCAGCCCCGCACCCACCACACTGTGCCAAGGACAAGAGGGCATTTCTAGCAATTTGAAAACACTCTCAATGATGTTTAGCAAAAGGATGTAACTTCTTACAGTGACAGATTAACGACCCCCAAACATACCATATTCCAATCCCCAGAATCTATGAATATGTTACCTTATATGGCGAAAGGCATCTACAGATGTGATTAAGGTTAAGTACTTTGAGATGGGGTGACTACCCTGCATTAGAGAGGTAGGTCCAATGTAACCACATGAATCCTTAAAAGCAGAGAACCTTCCCAAGCTTCAAAGAACCAGAGATATTTCAGTGTGAGGATGCAACTAGCTGTTGCCGACTTCAGTGCAACTCTATTACCTGCCCAGGAACACATCAACTGCTCTTTACTGTGCAGGAGATAAAATGGTGAACAAGAAAGACACAGTCCTTGCCTCCAAAGAACATATAGACTTAACGAATATAAACAAGATTTCATTTCGATACGGTGCACATATTCTTTGAAAGAAAAAAAACAGGCTTCTCTATGACCACTCTGGAGGAGCGTTGAACCCAGTTTTAAATAGTCAGGGAAGACTTCCCTAAGGATATGCCATTGCAGCTGAGACTTGAAGAATGCATAGAAATTAGCTAGATGAAAGGGGAAGTAGCAAAGAATGTTCTAGACAGATGGAACATGGACAAGTGCAGAGGCAATAGTAATAGTCACTGATAATTATTCACAATATGTGAGGCTCTGTGCTAAGTGTTTTGCATACACAGACTCGTTTCATTCTCACAACAGCCCAATGGGGTATGCACTGTCATTGATTCCATTTTCCAGATGGGAAAACTGAGGAACAGTGAGTTTATGTATCTTACCCAAGGTGACATAGCTTTTAAGTAGTTGAATATAGAGCTGAACCCAAGCAGTCTGGCTCTAAAATCCCTGTGCTTGGCCACTGTTCTGCACGCCTCTTGCTGAGTACCAGGCAAGAGGGCCAATGGCTTATCCCAGGACCTGAAAGAAGTTCTGGGTGCTTGGAACTGACAAGGGTTGGGGCAGGGAGCTGGATTCAGCAATAGTAGGAAATAGAGCAGAAGTGAGTACTTATATCCAGATCACAATTTTATCTGTCCAGTACTTAAGATTTCATCAATCCTTAATGAGGATTTGGAATCCATGGGATATAGTGGGAAGGGTAGAAGCTTTGGTGTCAGACATTTCAGTTCTAATCTGCCCACTTCTGTGATGAAGCTGAACAATTTAACTCAAGCAAGTTCTTTAAACTCCCTGTACATCTCCCTCTACACTCCCATCTGTGCCTTGGAGAATATAATAGCCACATCAAAGAGTTGTTGTGAGGATTCCATGGTGTAAAGTACTGAAGTGTCTGGAATATATTGAGTAGGCACTCAAATGTTCAGTTTCTCAAATGTTCCCTTTCCCTTATTGGAAGGAACAGAGCAGATTGTTTAAACAGTTCTACACGATTCAACCAACACAGAAAAAGAACTTGAACAAGAGTGAATACTGACCCTCAAATTTTAAAAATGCACTTGATTTGGGGATCAAACTTCAAATGCTGTTGAACCAAAAATTAAACACCAGAAAACAGTGTGATACAGAAAAAAGCCACTGGATTAGGAATTAGGAAATGTGAGCTCTAGTGTTAGTGCCAACACAAGTAACTGTGAGGCTTTCTTCGTCTGAGACCAGAGCAGGTTGAACTTGATGGCATCTGGGGACCACTCCAGTGCAGCTTTGAGCTCACGCAATGCCTTGAACATCTGAGCAGAAACAGAACTCAAAAATCAAATTGGTCTCTGCATTAAGCCAAGATTCTCAGGTTAAATAAACAACAACAAAAAAGAGATCAAATAATCTCCTTGGAAGTTGCAGAGAAGCTACGTAGGAAAATAAGACAGAGAGAAGAGGCTTTGAAGAAGATAGACATTACAGTCTCATTTGCTCTTTGTTGTTTGCTAGATCTGTCACCCAGATAAATCATTCCCTCTTTAAATTTGTTTCCTTACCTATAACATGAAAATGAAAACCTTCTTTTATAGACTTGTTTTCAAATTAAAGAGTATTTACAACTTTCATTTCACTGTTCATCCTCCAGGAGAAAAAAAAATCCACTTATCACATTCCTCCAAGAAAATACTCTTTTCTTTTTGCTCCCATCACTTAGAGTCTACACTGTGTATCATCAGAACATTTATTTGGGTGTCTCCTATCCAGACACTTCCTCTATTTTGAGCTCCCTGAGGATATACACTTGTATTCATATTTATATCTAAATAGGACCTAGAACAGTGCCCTGTGCGTAGTAGTTTTAGTGAATGTTGGTTATTGAAATTAATAAACAAAAACAAAACAATAAGATTGCATTTTCAGCTAGAATAATAGTAAAGTTTTTTTAAAGATATACACTTAAAGCGGGCAAGTACACACGAACTAATGCAACCTTTCTTGAAATCAATTAAGGAAATATGTTTCAAGATTTTTAATGTCTATACCCTCCCATTCAATAATTCCACTCCTAAGACTCCCTTCAATGGTGATAAACAGGTTATTTGCCACGTTAAAAAAAGAAACACATGGGGAAAAATTACCATAAGTAAATACACCAAAATATTATATTAATAGTGGCCCATTTCTCAGTAGAGGAATTAAAGGTGATTTTAACTTTCCATTTTATACTTTTCTGTATTTTAAAAAATGTATTTACTTATCAAGTAAAATTTTTATAGCAGGATTATATAAAACTTTTATAGTTACATGAGAGATTTTTAGAGTTTAAATATATAATTTTAAATATGTTTGATGCTTGTTAATATTCTTCAAATACCTAACTTCTAAAAATTTATCTCAACGCCCAATGTAATGCCTTGCATGTTGGAAGTCCCTTTAAATGTACATAATCAGTCCTCAGTATCTGTGGGTTCTACATCCATGGATTCAACCAAACATAGATTGAAAATATTCAGAAAAAAAGAAAAAATGGGTTGGGCACAATGGCTCATACCTGTAATCCCAGTACTTGAAAGGCTGAGTGGGGAGAATCACTTGAGGCCAGGAGTTCATGACCGGCCTGGGCAACACAGCAGAAACTCCCATCTCTAAAAAAAGTCTAAAATGAGCCAGGCATGAGCTCATTTTAGAGCTCACTCCCATCTCTAAAAAAAGTCTAAAATGAGCCAGGTCTAAGGCACCCACCTTAGACCCAGCTACTCCAGAGGCTGAGGCAGGAATATCACTTGAGACCAGGAGGTTGAGGTTACAGTGAGCTATGATCGAGCCACTGCACTCTAGTCTGGGTGACAGAGCAAGACCTTATCAAAACAAACAAACAAAAAAAATGGATAGTTACCTCTGTACTGAATATGTACAGACTTTTTTCTTATCATTATCCCTAAACAAATACAACAACTATTTACATAGTATTTACATTGTATTAGCTGAGGACCAAATAAAAGTCCTAAACCACTCCCACAGACTAATGGACCCCCCTTTGGCTAAAAGATCTCAAAATTTTGACTTCCTGGCCATGGCAGGACAAGAGGCTGGTCAAGTCACATTTGCTTCTACCCCTCTCCATACTTATCATTACTATTATAGATTTTTTCAAAGGCCAGCTTGAGAGAACAAAAGTCCAGAGGACCCCTTCATTTACTTCATGCGACCACCCAGCGACATCCTCCTGTTTTTATGGTTCCAGCATGACAGCTATTTCAGGCCACAAAGAGTTTCTTCTTGATAAATGACTGCTGGCCATACCCTGGTTCTGGCCAGTCTCCTGACGATGCACAGTTCATGGGCTCATACCCTATATTCACATTTTTACATATAGGATTTACTCATAATTCAATTAAATGTTAAGTCTCCACCCCATAGTGATCATGGAACATACGTTGCATATATGTAAACCTATTATGCATGTGCATGGATATTCCTTATGAATATTCATAGATCCTCCTGCAACGTGTTTAATATGTATACTTGGCCAATCTGTTCAGCATAAATTCCAGGCTCACCCTTCCCTCCCTTGAAGTGCCCGCCTGTCTCTCGGCTTCTGTCGAGGCTATGCTCCCAGCCTGTCAGAATGCCCATGTTATAACCCTTTTTAAGAAATAAGGTCTTCTTTCTAAATTCATGGACTTTGGGACTTTCCCAATCAACCTAGTTAATATAAGTAATCTACAGATGATTTAAAGTATATGGGAAGATGTGCATAGATTACATGCAAATACTACACCGTTTTATATAAGGAACTTGAGCATCCATGGATTTCGGTTTCCATGGGGATCCTGGAACCAATGCCCCACAAGATACTGAGGGACAATTGCATGTGATTTTACATGAGCGAGTCTACTTGGGTCCTTAATTTATCTTTTTTGACTCTCTAAATTTAGAAGTGTCACTTACATTTTTCTTCTAGTCATTTGATTTCCAGAGACATGCAAGTGTCAACGGATTTATTTTTCTCCAAAACAGGTTAATGCTCCACTTAACTGCTGTCCAGATAGTTTTTATTAAAAAGTAGCACACTTCTCCCTGTGA
The DNA here is from genome assembly GCA_963575035.1 of Avahi laniger. Taxonomy (NCBI): domain Eukaryota; kingdom Metazoa; phylum Chordata; class Mammalia; order Primates; family Indriidae; genus Avahi; species Avahi laniger. The sequence goes on along the minus strand of CAUYSK010003785.1, from coordinate 9,065 downwards.
GATTTCAATTATCACATGCTAGAAGGAACTGAAAATTTAACTAGGTTACAAGGATTTGTTGGAGTGTCTAATCATTGCTGTACTATTAGTGAGGTAGACACAAGTTAAGTTCTTAAGTAAAAAATAAATCATTACTGTGGCTCTTCTTTATTAATGGAGTACTTTCAGGTAGAAATTTTTTACTGAGAAAAGACTCAGCCTTCAATAATAGAATTAGCTATCATTGCATCTTTTTAAATAGACATGTTTTAAAACTTTTTCCCTGTCAATTCAAGGCTTCCTCCTGGAGTTTGCTACATCAAATACTTAACTTCTTGTATTTCCATGAGATTTCCCCTATATTCATTCTCCCCTAAGGGCCCAACATGACAAAGTCTTCCCTCCTACGATAAAAACCTTTCCTTCCCTATTAGTCCTATGAGCTATGAATCTATTTCTCTCGTTCCCTGAAGTGTAATGTTTTGAAAAGATAGTTCACACTCAGCTAAATACATTTAAAATTCTTTACCTCCCTGCTGACTCTAACTTCTGATTTCTATTCTTGCTGAAATGTGTTCTTGAAAGTCACCATTCATCTCTCATAACCAAAACATGGCTCTTTCTTCAACATTCTCAACTTCTCTGCAATTAAAGTTGCTTGCCCTTTTATCTTATGGAAACTCATCTCTTCTCACTTAGATCCCTGAACGGGTAAGGATATTAATGGACAAGGAGTTGAGATTTCACCATTGACCCCAAATTTTCTAAGAGTACCAAGCTCTAAGAGCAGCAATACTTTGAAAGTGCCTATAATTTTGTAAAAACGTTCCCACAAGTTAAACATAGGTATGTCGTTATTGTAATGTGAAAAATGAAACATGTGCACATGGAATTCTGGCTTCATGTGCTGCTATTCCCCCCACCCCATCCCACTCCTTTCCAGCAGTAACTGTGTTAATAACCTGGTGAGTACCCTTCCAGTGCTTTTTCTGTGTGGTCATGTTAATATATCGGTATGTATACAGAAATAGTTAGACTTTTCACAAACATAAATAATATAGACATAATTTTTGGTAACAAATGAGCTCATGTATATATTTTTTCTTAAACTAGTTTATTGCTTTTAAACTAAAAGGAAGAGCCACTGAGGGGAAGAAGAAGAATAGCATGAAGAGTAGGGAGACACGAAGATGGGCAGATGGCTTGCCTTTATGCTTAAAATATCTTATGAATACATAGGCATATTTCATGTCCGTGCCACACAAAGCTTCTTAAATTTAGCAGTGGAAGATTAAGTGCAGGATTTTGGATTTTGATTTCTTTTTTATAGTGTTTTCGTTGCTAATGTTAAAAGTGAAACCACAGAGAGCTTAATTTGAGGGGCATGGATGAAATTCTATTTCAGTTTTTATCAGGCACTTGAAAAAGAGGACTTATTTCTCTGTGACTTTGTTTTTATAGTAGGCTTTGATTTTCAAAAGGTGTGAAGTTGAAGGTAGCTATAGTCAAGGAACAGAAAGAAGGTATCTTAATTTTAGTATTCTTCTTTTCACATTCTGTCTAGGCTGCCCAAAGTGATCGGGTTTCACAGCCCACTCGGATGCTGTAAATATCGTTACACGTGGTAAGTCTTACCCTAACACTTCAGCAACTCGCCTTACACAAAGTATTAAAAGCTTTGAACAAGATGGCAGCTGAATATAATGAGGTTTACTAGTTTTCTAAAAAAAATGAAGCACCTTTTGAAGTGATTTTCAGAAGAAGAAGAAAGATTTGTACTACACAGGAGAGGATTTCAATGTTCAGGTTAAAAAAGAAACTCAGGTTGAAAAGCCTTTAGGGGATCTTTCTATGAAGTAAACGATTAGAGATTGATATCTTGTCAAGCACTTTGTTGAAAAAAAAAGGTTATAGAGGGGCAGATAATAGAACAGGCGAGGGGATTTAAAGACAAGAATAAGCAACATTCTATTATCATAGATATTTCAGTTACCAAAGAGATGGAGTTATTATGAATAATGTTACATCAAAAGAGATTAATAGTCCATTTGGAGTGATCATTACCTATTGCCTGCAGAAATTAGAAAAGAGAGATTTAAATAAAATATTTTATAAAAAAAAATAACGGTAAAAAATATTTCAGCACTTAGGAACCATTAAAAAAGAGATAAAGAGTGAATTAATACATGTTTAATGAAAGGTTGAGGAAATTAGTATCTTTTCCAAAGGGCTTGAAGACTTACGATGGCCTAAGCCTCAGATCCATGCAGTGAAAAGATTACTTAAGCAAGACAGTATTGATTGACAATTTTCTCTCATTTATTACCATAAATGTGGCTAAAAAGACCTTAGTAACGAATATCCTCAAGATTGATAATTTTCACTTTAATCATTAATGTTGATCATCATGCATGCCAGGAGGATTAAAGAAATGTAGTAAACAATTGATCTGAGTTTTAATGATGTGTTGCTTGCAACATTTTGCAAGACAAATGCTTAGGAGCTGTTTATTTCTTCCCCGGCAAGACCTCACCTGCTGCCTGTTATCCTAGCTTGAGTTGTTTTTCTCAACAGATGAGCTTTTCATAGGTGTGGTTACCTAAAAAGGGAATGCAATACACATTTATTTTCTTTAAAATAATAACATAACATTATTAAAACCAAGAAGCTCCACATTTACTAATCACATATTACTGTCAAATTTAGAGAGCATTTAAAATAAATTAAAATGTCTAAGTACATATAGCTATCTCTTGAAACCCTGGATTCTACTCTTACATTGTCCCATCCACTCCCATCCAAGATTCTTATTCTATCGGTCTAGGGCTTCATGCATGTGAGTGTACACATACGCACTCCTCCAGGTGATTTCAGTACGAATGCAGCCCATCACCACAACCAAATGAAAACTACTGCTTCAATGCGTTAGGAAAATCTAATTGAATAGAGAAATCAAAATGTCTCAATTTATGATCTTAATTTACTTCAAAAAATTTTTTTCACCCTTCTAAAGCCAGAATCCTTCTTTCCAGAGGCAGTTCTCTTCCTTGTGCTTTGTTGGGGCAGAATCCTATCTTTTCTTTAATCTTCTCCCTTTGGCCACAAGAGTGGTCATATGATCCAGCCCTGTCCAATCAGCTTACCTTGTCCCTCTGGCCACAGACTCAAGATGAGCCAGGGGGAGCACTCACCAGGATTTTCTGCCAGAGCCCAGAGGAGAGGGCAAGTTTCACTTTTGCCACTAAGGATGTTAAGCTGGTAAGATAAATCGTTAGCTAAGTAGTTCCCGTACCTGCCATATTCAGTTTATTTGAGAGATATAGCCTCTGAATCCAAACATTCCAGAATTTTCTGTTATTCTTTTTCTGGTTTGAGTTGGGTTTTTATCATTGGCAAATGAAAAGACCCAACAAATACATCACAATGTATTGGGTAATTGTTTAAACAGGCTCATTTTCTTTACCTGTAAAATGTAGATAATGGCATCCACCATGCTCATGCACCACAGAAGCAGTGATGAGACCTAACATTTTAGATGTGAAGGATATATCATCTAATAGTAGATTAATTATAAACTTTATATACCTCCCTCTAGAATAAATATTTAATTCAAATAATAATACTAACCTAAACCAATTATTTAGTATTACATAAAAATATGCTATATTTCTCAATCTTTAGTTATTTTGTTATCATATAAATATTTCTTATCAGCAAAGCTAAAACTTTAATCTTCATACACCAATCATTAATAGCAAGGAATAATTCTTTCTTGATTTACTTGATAATTCAATCACTTACTAGTCATAATAGTTAATAGCTCTTTTCTTGAACACTGAAATTATATTTTAGACTTCCAGTTTCCTGGGGCAGTATGTACCAATACCTCTCAAACTTACCAAACACCTAAAAGCTATGTGATTATGAAAAAATGGTTCTCTGGGCTTTTGTTTCCTTATCTAAAACAAAAATATTGAAATGTATTAGACAAGAAACATGCAAATAGTGGGTACTTAATAAATTATTGACTGGCTAACATTGGAAAATTCCATAGAATCCACATCTTAAGATTTTTAAGGGCCTACTATTCTAAGTGGAAAAAATGGGCACTTACAATTAGGTAACTGTGGCAAAGCTTTTAGATTTATATTTAATTTTCACATAATAGTCAATTTGACAAGTATATATATATAAGATCTTGTCATTTTCAATAAAGAAGTGAGCCTAAAGTTCAATGTTGTTCACAGTTGAGTGGCTAAACTTCATACTGAAAAGACAAGTTGGAATGGCGGGTGAATGATGAGACACAGTTCTGACCAGGTGGTTTCATGAACACATACAGTGCAACGTGACTGTCAGTCAAAGTAGCTTCTTAAAGGCAGCCTGCATTAGAATGGTGTGTGAATTTCCTTTCTAACCCTTGCAGCTCCTCTGCAGAATAGCAATCATATCATTTTAATATAAAATAGACATCCTAGTTCAGAAGCTGTGAGATGTAAGCGACCTTTTGAGCCAGAAGACTTCAAAGTGTGCAGAGAGACAACATTATTTCACCAAGAAATGCACTAAATTCAACAGATTCCAGCCATGAAATTGTATTCCTTCTTAGCACAAAAGATTTTGACATTCTCCATTTAAGAGACTTAGACAGTGAGAGTAATTTAGTCATCTCTGACAACGATCAAGTGTTCAGTTGAATTGTTGATGGATCAATTTGACCTGGCCTTAAGGATATGCCTGAAAAAGTGAAATAATAAGATCAACATTTTCCAGGGTGTTTTGTTGTTGTGTTCTATCATCAACTAAGTCTATTTTGGCTTTTAGTTACCAATCAATGTCCCATTAATGCCTGTTACAAGTCAAAAAAACAATAGAGCTTCATAAAAGTCAATTTGGTTAATTTTCCCCCTCACATAGGTAAATGTGACCAAATGTATTTCCATTTAGTGAAACCTGAAGTGGTTTAGAACTTTTAAAGTTTATGAGCTGGTTTTTTATGAAACTGAGTGAGAACTTTAACCTAATGGCAATGTTTCCATGAAGTATACCTCTAAACAAAAGAAAAATCTGACAGTTGATTTAAGAGCAGTACACCGTGCTAAGTTTAACACAAATTCAAAGTTATATGTACTTTGAAGGATAAAGATAGGCACCCTGGAAGGCTTCCCCCCACGGTGACATGTATAGGCGAGCATTTGTCCACTCAGCTTTCAGGAAGCCTTTAATGTCCATAGAAATCATTTTATCCACTGGTGCTTTTGAGACTGAGGGAAAATATGCAGTTTTCAAAATGTAAGTAACAATCCAGGAAAAGATTATTACTTGTTCCATAACACAAGTACTTGTGAAATTTTCAAGAATCCTCTTATTTCTGCTATGTGTTAACTTTTTTCTTAATCACAATTTTGAAAGTGGACTATTGAATTGAAAGGGAAGAAATGCCAAAGGAATGAATTTATGAGCTTAGATCTGTGTGGAAACCTCCCTTACATATCTCAGCACATGGCAGCATGTAGAATGCACAGATTAATTACTTGATTTGAAATAAATATAAATATTGTTATTTAAGTACAGGATAAATGATGAATACTACTTTAATTCTCAAACCATAAAGTCACAGCTTTTTAAAATATCAAATGCAGGCTTTATGTCTGATAAAAGGATTTTTATGTTCTTTTTTCTATCTTCTTGCTGTTGCATTTTATTGTCTGAAGATTTGAAGTAGATTTCTGAAGCATTTGGAAATTTCTTACTTGAGATAATCCCATTTGGATTTTTGCCACTTTCTCATTAACTTGACTGGGAAGTAAACGTAAGGCAGATAATATGTGAGGTGTTTAGCATAGCACCTGGCATACAGCCCCTGTTGAGCATTTGCAAAATCACGTGTGGTATGCTATATACTTTCTTCACTCACTATTACAAAAATTAGAGATGTTTTATGTGGGATAAAATGTCTTTAATGGCCAGTTTAGAAAAATAGGTCTTCAGACCAAACTTCAGCATGGTTGCTAAATATTTAGATTATTTTAAAACACTGATGAAGAAACTCAATCTTTTCCCCTTTTAGCAGATGTGAGTAATTTTCGAGACAGCTCTAGTGGTAAGAACTGGAGGCTCACTCTCTCAACGCACATGTGCTGAAATGTTCTGTTTCCCAGCTTTATAATTAGAGATTATTTCACAGTGATTTTCAGCACAGACAAAATTTAGCTCACTTAAGATATGACAGCCATCACCCCTTATTTTCATTAAACATTCTCTAGAGCGGGTGGTTATAGAAATAAGATAAGAATTAGCATCTGAAAGTTTAAAGATGATTGCAAAATCTCTCCCTTAGAAAATTATGGGTTTCCCTTGGCTTAGCTTTCCGAAAATAAACCAGCATTGCTCCAAGTGACAGCCTCTGGCACCTGATGTCTCACATTGCTCAGGGTTTATCTAAGTCCACAAAGAGAAGTCTGACTTCGGTTATTCCAAAATGTAAGGCACGTCTCGCTCTTGGGATGTGCGGACGACTGGCTGAGTGTGCTCCAAAGCCCACATGTGCCCACAGAATTTGTCCACTTTTCCCTCTCTGAATGTTTCTTGGCACATACGCATCTGCTCCACCATGCATGCTCTTCGGTGCCAACAATTTCCCATATCTGATACTAATCTTTTACAGTGAAATAAGAAATTTCCAGAAACCATCTCCAGCTCTGTTTAAAAAGTAAATAAAAGTTTGTTTATGTGGGACTATCAAACAAATCAAGTCAGTGTTTTCACTGGTGATCATTGTCTGTGATGCACACTTACCAAGAAAAAGGGTCAGTCCACATTGCTGGCTTCCATGTTCCATGGTAGCCCTGTCAGCATTTGGAAACTATGGCAGTTCTTGGGTTTGCCTCCTTAGAACCAAATGCCGATACCCTTGCGAAAGACGGCCCAGAGATCATATAAGGTGCTCAGGAAAGAAAAATTCTCCAAGGTCTCCCACTTTTTGTCTGAATTGTTTTCATCTCTTCATTGCTGTGATATTGAAGGCTATTCCAAGGGTATTTCTACTAGGCTTGCTTCTGATGTGAGTGATCCCTTAAAGGGAGCTTAAAAACAGAAATGATCTACATACCATTTGAGTGTCCTTCTGTTGTCTTCTAGAAAAACAAAGGGGTAGCCTAAAGATAAGGGCATGCATTTCACTATTCTTCTTCCCCACTAATTCCAGGTTAATTGTCCACTAATATTTTTTTCTCACTTAGGAAACTTACATCTTAGTAGCACTGTTACTTGGTACTAGACAAGACAGTATGAAGGTCGTGCAGACTAGGGCTGATCTGGCACAGATAAAAAGGAAGAGGGAAGGGCAGAGAGAACCAGATAAAGCAAATGTGCAAGAAGGACAAAGACAAGAGACTGTTTTGCTCCAACAGATGGGGGATATATCTTTGGTCCCTGACATTCTAGTTCCTACTTCCAGCAGATTATGAGACTTCTCTGTGCTTCCTGTCCTGGAAGTCTACAGAGTACTACAGCTTCCTTCTCATAGATTTTTCCACAGCATTCATTCAAGAAATACTTACTGAGTCTGTCCTATGTGTTCAGCATTACAGCAGGTACTGAGTACTAACAGAGTGAAAAGAACTTGGTAACCACCCTCACAGATCTTTCCATTTGATAGGAAATAGAATCATGACATAGGTAATTACACCAAAAGAATGTGAAAAAGTAAGTACAATGTGCTACAGAAGCATATAGTTTGGGTAGCACAGGTTATTATCCTCGTTTGCTAGAGGAAGAGAGTGTGCTGGCTCGGGAGGATCTCTTTGAGGAAGCGACATGCCAGCTGAGACCTGAAGGATGATGGACACATGACTAGGTAAAGGGAGAGGAGAGGGGCAGATGAAAACACTCCAAGCAGCAGCAAGAACTGTGCGAAGCCCAGGATAGAACATGGGCATGTTGAAGACATGCCAATATGAGGAAATCAACATGGCCCAAAAGAAATTGAAAAGGTAAGCAAGGGTCAAAACTTGGAAATGCTTTTAAGAACTTTGGATTTTATTCTAAAGGCATGGAAAAGCTAAATTAAAAATTTTTAAAAGGTGGTGATAAAATTAGATTTCCATTTGGCATCATTTAGGATGAATTGAGTCCGTTGCATTAACTGGTGAGAGACATGATATTGGCTGAGACTAAATCAGTGGCTCTCAATTGAGAATGTCATTGCTTCCCAGTGGATATTTGGTAATGTCTGGAGATATTTCTGATTGTCACACTATGCAGGGAGGGAGGGAGGGCTGCTACTGGCATCTAGTGGGTAGAAGACAGGGATACCGCTGATGTCCTATAATACACAGGACAGACTACCACAACAAAGAATTATCTGGTAAAAAATGTCAATGGTGGCCAGGCGTGGTGGCTCACGCCTGTAATCCTAGCACTCTGGGAGGCCGAGGTGGGAGGATCACTCGAGGTCAGGAGTTCAAAAGCAGCCTGAGCAAGAGTGAGATCCCGTATCTACTAAAAATAGAAAGAAATTAGCTGGACAACTAAAAATATATAGAAAAAATTAGCCAGGCATGGTGGTGCATTCCTGTAGTCCCAGCTACTCAGGAGGCTGAGGCAGGAGGGTCACTTAAGTCCAGGAGTTTGAGGTTGCTGTGAGCTAGGCTGATGCCACAGCACTCTAGTCCAGGCAACAGAGCAAGACTCTGTCTCAAAAAAAAAAAAAAATGTATCAATGGTGCTGAGATTGAGAAACTGTGGTTAGCTTGAAGGTAATAGAAATAAAGAGAAGATCACATTAGAAAGTTATTAGGAGGTAAAATTAGTGGGATTTAGTGATTAGACAGAGTGGTCAGACAAAAGGAACAAAACCGTTTGACTCTCAGGATTCTAGCTGAAACCATGAATTGCTTTAGGGAGCAATGTTGGAAGAGCAAGATTAGAAGATGTGGAGTGCAGTGAGGAAGATGAAGAACACCATTTTGAACATTTTGCCTTTGAGGTGCTTTTAAGAGAATCAAGTGAATTTTCTAGCATATGTTTATACAAGCAGTTGTGGAACTTAGCAGAAAGCACAGGATGAATTTATCAACACATAA
>CAUYSK010003783.1:0-33313 GCA_963575035.1 Avahi laniger | reverse complement strand
TCTAGGAAGGGCTGTGGACAGTGTTCCACTCTTGTTGTAGCCCCACCACCTGGCACGGGGCCCAGCCCACAGTAGGTGCTCGATAAACATTGAATGAAGGTAGGCTTAAAGTCTTTTCTTTTGTTTTTTTTTTTTTTTTGAGACAGAGTCTCACTGTCTTGCCTGGAGCGAGTGCCGTGGCGTCAGCCTAGCTCACAGCAACCTCAAACTCCTGGGCTCCAGCAATCCTACTGCCTCAGCCTCCCGAGTAGCTGGGACTACAGGCATGAGCCACCATGCCCGGCTAATTTTTTCTATATATATTTTTAGCTGTCCAATTAATTTCTTTCTATTTTTGGTAGAGACGGGGTCTCGCTCTTGCTCAGGCTGGTCTGGAACTCCTGAGCTCAAATGATCTGCCCGCCTGGGCCTCCCAGAGTGCTAGGATTACAGGCGTGAGCCACCGCCCCCGGCCCCAAAAAGCATTCTTAAGCAGAAAGAAACAGCTTTTGCTCTGGTCGTCAAGGCTACCTAATTGAAAAGCCCAGAGGTTACTTTTCAGTTGATGTTTTCCTGGACCTCTCTGTGTGCTCTTTAAAATTCTTCCATCCTTTGGCTTCCTTGCCATCTCCTACTTCTCTGCTCCTTTCAGTGTCCCTTGTAGATTTCTCTGCCTCTGCACACCCCGTAGATATGGTGGTGGATTTGTCTGAGTGCCCCTTTTCTTCTCATTCTACCCTGAAGGGGTCTCATCCAATTACAGCACTTCAGTACGACCTGCTGGTGTATTGTAAATCGACCTGGTCAGACAGTTTTTCTGAGCTTTAGACCTTATTTCCAGCTGTCTGCCAAATATTTAACATTTCTGCCTGGATATCCCAAAGACATTGCAAACAACATGTAAAAACTGAACTCTTCTTTCCATTCTACAGCATAATTTCTTCTCCTTACCCCCTTTATACCTTTCCTGACTTAGTAAATTTCATCTGTCTCCTAACACCCCTGCAGTTGTACCAGACAGAAAGCTTGGAACTATTTGCAGAGGTGGCCTCTGAAAAGCTTCTGGTAGTCAGGGGAGAACAAGTTCTTGACTTCCTCTGCCTGGTGACCTTCATCCCTTAGCACTCATGTCAAACACTGTCTTTTTCTGAAGCCTTTGTCATACTCCATAAAGCAGAGTTGGATACTCTCTTGATATGCCCATAGAAACATTTATTTATTTTTACTACAACATAAAGTCATGTTGTATTATAATTGTCTGCATTCATCTATTTCCTTCACTGGACTGTGAACTCCTAGAGAACAAGGCCTATAGATTGTTGACCATTATAAAAACCAACACCTAGCACATAATAGAAGCTCAATAAATGCTAGTTTCTAGAATGAACGGATGGGCTATTGGAATGAAAATAAAAGTAAAAATTAGAATAATTTTGAAATTAAATAATTAATAATAATCATCAAATAATTTCATGCTTAGAGCTAGGAGGAGATTATCGACAATCTAATTCCTTCCCTGGGTAGCTTTTCCTCCAGCTATTTGGTACTTCATCTAGGTTTAAAATACAAATCTTACGAATTCTGGTAAGATGGTAGGAATAGTGAAATAGTTCTTTAGTTCTTAAATACCCCATAACTACACCCATCCTCCGTAAAAATATATAGAACTAGGATAGCAAAACCAACACAAATTGGCAGCATCAAAACAAAGTGAAAAGGCATTGCCAATAACCCCAAAGTATAAGCAGATAGGGACAAATTACTGGCAACTCTAAGACCTGAATGGTATCAGCATTTATATGGAAAGAAGCATCGGGTTATCTAATAGATCTGAGAAGAGTAGAATCTCAAAATCACCAGTAGATACTCAATGGAAAGCACAGATAGCCAATTTGAAAACTGGTTAACCTGAGGGGGATTTGTGCAGATGCCAATTTGTAGATAAATGACAGGACAATACAATGACAAGTTCTGAAAAGGATGGAATAGTCTTAGCTTTATGAACTCTTGGAAGTAACCAGCAGAAGCTTTCTTTCAAGACAAAGCTCCATACTGAGAAAAAACTACTGGGAGTGGCCCAAATTGAGCAGGACAGAGAGCTAAGGAGGAAGGAAAGAGAAGTTTTAGATAGAAGGGAGGGAGATGAATAGAGCCAGGAGATCTCAGAAATAAGAATGTTGGAAATATACCACATCTATGAAGTCCCCTTGCCAAAGAAAACCAAATCTGAATCTTTTCAAACCTTTTAGATTCAATTATCAATTTAAAAACAGAGACTTGAAGAACATGTTAAACGATACCACAGGGTTGCAGTCAGCAAAATCCCATTCGTGTCTACAGGACAAATGACCTTATTTCTTCAGCAAATAAATTATTTAAAAAGAGAGAGAGAGAGAGAAAGAGAAAGAGAAAGAAAGAAGATATGGAGAGAAAGCCTAGAAATTTTAAAAAACCTAAGAAACATGTATTGAATCACAATAAGTGGGCTTTATTTGAATATTGATTCAAACAAACTGTTAAAAATTATATTTATGAGACAGTTGGAAGTTTGAACATTGTGTATTTGATGACATTAAATAATTATTAGGAAATGTTTTAGATATGATAATGGTACTGATAGATATAGATATAGATACAGATATATCCTGAAATATTTATGGATGAATTGACATGGTATGATGTGCGATATTTGCTTCAAAATTACATGGGAGAAAGGAATTCAGTTGAATATAGATGAAATGAAATCGGCTATGAATTTAAGATTCTCAAAGCTAAGTGATGGGTCAAAAGAGTTCATTGAAATCTTCCATTGGTTATTGTTTTTTAAAAGAGGCTAAGTCTCTGACTTTTAGTGTAGAGCTCTTTCCATCACTCCCTTAAATTGGTTATGGAAAAAAGTAAGCAAAATTCCAGGATTTTCTACTTTTTAAAATTCTAATGGGGTTCCCAAAACAAGGGACAAAGGCAGTAGTTAAAATGTTGGCACTGAGAGTTCATGAACTCTGTTTTCTCATGTGACTTTGCCAAGAGCTTCCTATGTGGTCTTTAGCAAGATCAGACTTTTCTATCTTGATTTGGTCACTCTCCAAAAGTGGTTAGAGGTCAAAGGCCACATTACTTATCAGAATGCAGCAGTTCCAGGCTAGCAGGGCTCCACCATTACATGAAGATGACTCACTACTCTATTTTAGGAGAAAAATAAGTCAGCTTTAAATGACTATCAATACAATAGATTGGATGACAAATGTAAAATAAAAACCTTCACAGAGGGGGAAAAAATATGATTTATGTGAAAGGCTGTTATTGACCAAAGCTATTGACTTGAAATAGTAGGACTGTTTTTCACTTTAACATAAGATCTCATGGATGAGGGCCTCTAAAAGTTTTTTTTTCTTTTCATGGTTTTACATTCTGTTTGTTATTTGAAATATGGTAGTATTAATGCTTTCTACACTGGTTCTAATCCATGGTTTACATTAATTTCTTGTATAAAGGGCTGCTCTTACTTAGATCTTGAGATGCTTTCGATATCAATATCCACAGACAGCCTTGCAAACAAATGAAAAACGATGATCATTTGATGCTGAGACATGTATACTGTTTTTGCTTGTCTGTCTTGCCCCAGAAATAAATGAGGTGGTAAAGTAAATGGAATCAGCTTTCTCTTTTACCCACCTGGCATCAATTGTTTCCAACCCCAGGCATCTAGTGGAGGATAATTTGTTAGCCAAAGAGGGTGAGGGTCATCCCAGAATTCCCAGTTGCTTCTATAACAACTAGACAGTACCCTCTGAATAGCGGTCCATTCTCCATACTAAGCCTTTCCCATACATTTGGACAGCCATGCTTTCCCAATCATAAACATATGCCTACTCTAATTTTCTCTTCATATCGGAAAATTATTTTGCCCAAGATATATTTTTTCATCTGTTTCATGTTTAGATAGCTTCCCTTAGGGTAAGCTTTAAAATGCTGTCATGGCTATTGGAAATTCTAAAAAATAAAGGTACCTGTCAGGTAATTATAAAACAGAGACATTACATACTCAATAAGAGGAAGGAAAGGAAGTAAGGAAGGGAGAGGGGTGAAAGCAAAATGCACACACTAGAAACTTGTTTTTCTTTTTCTTTTTGTTTTGAGACAAGAGTCTCGCTCTGTCAGTCAGGCTGGAGTGCAGGGGCACCATCACAGCTCACTGCAGCCTCCAACTCCTGGGCTCAACCGATCCTCCTGCCTCAGCCTCCTGAGTAGCTTGGACTACAAGTGCGTGCCATCACGAATGTTAAATTTTTTTGCTGAGATGGGATCTTGCTACGTTGCCCAGGCTGTTCTTGAACTCCTGGTCTTAAGCAATCCTCTCACCTCAGCCTTCCAAAGTGATAGGATTACAGGTATGAGGCACTGTGCCTGGCCTCCAGAAAGTTTTTAAATGTCCACAACTCACAACATTTAATGATAAATCATTAGCTGGAATTCCTTGTTCTAGAATACTGAGAGGAAGTGCCGATATCCCAACAAAATGAACACTATGAATCTAGGGTTAACAAATAAGAATATGAAAACAAGGCACAATGATAATGTAAATAAAATGGAGAGGATACCTCAGAAATATTCAAAACTAGCTGTCATTAGTCAACAAATTTTCTAAGTCTGTCATAAATGTGCAGAGAGACACAGTGTTAGAATAGATCAGGAATTATAAATGTATTAAAAGTTCATACATAAAATTTGGAATTTATACCCCAAACATAATGCATATTGCTCTCTGTCATATACGCATTCCAAAAATGGGCTCATAGGACATATTGTTAGAATATGGGCTTAGCCACCCTCCCAAATTCCAGAATGGAATTGCCATACTTAGCCATTCTGAACTTTGAATACTTATTTTTGAATTCACATGCTACCATAGTGTTGGGCATTTCTGAAAGTTTTATTGAGAATTTTAGCTGTTCCAGTAATGATATTCAAATATTTATTAAAGTTTTTAATAATACATTTTAGGAGCTACACTGTAAAACATGCTTTAAAAACTTTAGGCTTATGATTTTAACTGAGACAGAGGCAGATCATTGATTAGTAGTCATGGTGTGGCAGAGATGGGCTAGATGCTCACTGACCCCATTTTATTCTCCTGGGCACATAAGACATTTCATGTCCCAGTCTTGCTTACGGTTAGGTTGACGTCTTTGATGTGCACCACTTCCAGGCTTGTCTTTGAAACATCCTAAGTGAACCTCCACGCTGTCTCTCTTTACTTGATGGTTGACTTATGATCAAAGAGGCACTTGGGGATAGCAGAGCCCTAATACAGAAGCAGCCCAGATCTATGAGTCACTGCCTGGGGGACAGTCTCCAATCTGTATTGGGCAAGGAGGTGAGAAAGAAATAAATTTTTACTGTTAAGCCACTGAGATTTGCAGAGTGCATATTAATAGCTGCTAATGTTGATGACCCTGAAGAATGGCATTGTTCCTGGTAGTAAGACATCATTCATTCATTCATTCATTCATTCTATTTATAGAGAGCCACTGTGCTCAGTATCTTTTAAAAAATTAATTAATTATTTTAAGCAGACAAATAGAAATTGTATATATTTATTGTGTACAACATGGTGTTTTGAAACACAGAAACATGTGGGATGTGCTCAGTGTCTTGTCTCTCCTCCTTATACCATGGTCTGAACTTCTCCCCGACTCCCAGACCTTGGATGTTGACCTTTGGCCCCATATTATGTAGGGTATGGTGTTAAACTTCTGAAGATATCTCACTTCCTGGTTGTATGTTTGAGGAGCTCACAGAGGACTTGTTTATTCTACAGGTAATAAATGTTTCCATTCAAACAAAATAATTTCTTCTGTGATAGTAAAAGAATCTCCCAGGGCCTAAAGATGCTTTACATTTTGGAGGTACCCCTCCATATACGTACACATCATCATTCTTTCTTTCTATATTTTTATTTTTCAACCCAAGATTCCTAATCTTCATTTTGTTTGGATATCAGATTTCTCAGTACTTCAGAGCAAGAAGTTTTAACCCATGATTCACCATTAATTTTTCTGAGTGGTGGATATTTCAAAACTTTCTGGTCACATTCATTTGATTTCACTCCTCCCTTCTGTAAAATGTGTAATCATTCTATTTTATAATTTCATAGTATGTGCTTTTCTCTTTAGTAAGTTTCTAATAGCCATGACAGTATTTTTTGACAGCGTGTTCCTCCCACCTCCTTAAATCTCAGCAAAGAGGGTTCACACACCCCCGCCCCTCGCCTGGCACAAAGTAGCACCTGTGACTTGTGCCTGGGAAGTCCCAAGGCCCACATCTGATCCACCTGACCATTTCTAAAACTCAACAATAGAAACTGGGCTCTTCTCCACCCCCACCATTGCCAGTCCATTGGAGACCTACCTATAAATTCTGTGGTCCTTGAAGCTACTCTGTTCAATCAGTCCTTCCCAAACCAAGTTAAGCAGGGTCTCAAAATCAACCAAGTTTCCACCCTACCAAATCTTTCTCCCTCAGGAAAGCCCCCATTTAACCTAAATGCATGGTCTTGACCTTGCTAAATGCCTTCTGCACTTGGGCAGGCTCTTCTTAGTGACTGCAACGAGGTAGGCATTTTCTCAGGGCCTTAACCCAAGTTAGATCTCACACTCTCCTTGGGTCCTGACGGAAGTTTACAACACAGAGTCCTAAAGTTTAGGATGCATTGGAATTACCTGGGGATACTTGTTAAAAAGCAGACTCCAGGACTCCCAGTTCAGAGATTCTAATTCATAAAGCCTTGGGTAGGTAGGTCCTAGGAGTCTGCATTTCTGTGAAGCCCCTCAAATATATCTGTTCCTTATGATGCAAGGACCATACTTTGAGAAATGTAGATGGGATGATGTCAGATATCAAGTGACAGATTTAAGATGCATGAGGAAAATGTCACTTTGTGTGAAAACAAAGTCAATTAAAATAGCTTTATGACAAGGTGGCCTTTGCCACAAGACATTCTTGGGATTTGAATGCTTGCTGCCTCCTTTGTTTACAGCCCTGGCCCCTCCTTCATAGATGACTCCTGGCCCTGGTTTGGGACCTCTGAACCCTGACTCATGCCTTTTGTTGTGTATCCTTAGCTTTGCCTCCCAACGCCTGTTTCTATCCTAACTTTGTGCTAGGAAATCGTCCAGAGTTCCAGATCATTATGATGTGAGTGTGGAAATGACTCCAACACCCAGTTCCCTCCCCCGCCCTTTCCTCTTTTAGACACAGCGCTTCTCAACCTCCTGTAGTTGGAAGAAGCCGCGGGGTGAACTCTGGCCAGTGAAACATGAGCAGAGGTAACATCTGTGGGATTCCCCAGTCTCTCCCTTTCCTTCCACCGCCCCTTCCCGGCCACGTGTTCCAGGTAGTGCGGCTGCGGGACGGCGGAGCTTTCAGCCCACGTCCTTCTGTGATGTGGAGCATGTTTTTTGCTCGCTCACGTGGAACAGGTAGTGTGAGCAAGAAAGAAACTTGTGTTAGATTAATCCACCGAGATTTGGGGGTAGTATTTTTTTATCACAGAAAAACCAACTCTGACTAATATTAAGTAGTAATGTGCTTTAATGAGGTTTTCCCCAATGTCCTTGCTTATTTAGTTGATGGTGCTGCCTGCCGTGGAGAACTGAGTACACAGCAAGGCAGACAATGTACTCAATGGTCTTTATTTAGTGGACGTGTGTGGGTGAGCATAAAATAAATGTATTTAAGTAGATAAATCTTTGGTTTGAGATGGATGTGTTCAGGGGAATCTCCTCCTGACTGATTAGACTGTGAGCTCTTTGAATCAGACTAGCACAGAGCTGATGGGTTTCTTGAACCTGTATCGTTTAATAAATCTCAAACAACCGGATTCCGGATGCCACACCCATCATTTGCACTGACTCTAGTCTGGACTGAATATTCTGTATTTCTTCTGGGTTTTGCTATTGTGTAGACACGTAGCCTTAGTATATCTTGTAATTTCAGGGAAACATTAGGATCTGTCCTGGTAAAATACAGTACAATGACTCAGTCACATTTTTTTCATTTAACTCTGCTGGAGGTAGCTTGGAAGTTGGAGGCAGTCACAGCCCTGAAGAGGCTTTTATGTCTGACCCCTGTGGATTCGAATTCTGTGTGTCCTCCTTAAAAACTTTCATTGCCCAAACGAGGCAAGTTATAGGTTGTCTAGACTGTCCTTGTGTTACCTTTGCAAATGCTTTGGTTTAACTTGCGCAGCTGGAGGAATGGCCTCTAAATAGATGCTTCTGGAGTGACTGTCTGATTCCTGGCCCAGAGCAAGATTCAAAGTGGCAATTTTCTTTTGTTGTCTGTACCCCTTTCCCTGCCTCTCCCCATACCAAATCGTTATTTGCTTTTGCAAGTTGTTTTTGGGGATGTGCGTGTCTTTTTTCTTTTCTTTCTTTCTTTCTTCTTTTTTTTTCTGCCTAGTTGTATGCACTCCTAGTCCAGCCGACTTTCTGGGCTCTAATCCAGCTTAGTTTAACATTGTTTATGCCTTTCAGAGTCTTCTTGGGAGACTGGGGCTTTAATTAAGAACATATTGATTTTAGATACTAGAAAATGTCATCTGACCTCAAATATGTCTCCATTGTAAACCTTCTCAACAGACTTCTCACTGAACCCTAATTGCTCCCTACAAATGATCACAGTCTATTTTGAGCCTATTTGCATTTTTGAATGAAGCTTTTCTTATAGCACTCAATCAACCCATCTAGTGCACCTTGGCTAAAATATTCTCCTCATGAGTTTGCTAGTTTTTTTTTCCTTTTCCTACATTTTAGTTCATTTATACCTCCAAGAAAATCTCTAGCTTAATATGGCAATTTAAGATAAAGAGGGGGCAGTTAGCTTTGAATATAATAGTTATTGTTAATAACTTATAATACTTCAAATCTTTACCTATTTGGTAAGATGCTTTGAATTTGATGCTAACTGTAATTGTCTATCAAGCTCCTGATTTGTGATCTATTAGGGTTGCCCTTCTGAAATATTTCTCCTTCTTAATAGTTTAAATAGGTATTAATAATTCTAATTCCAATATCAAAATGGGAAAAATATATGAATGATCAGGTAATTGACTAAATAAAGGGAAAAAAGAAAAGGCATATTATCTTGCTTTGGGTTCCCAGCCCAAAAGGAGACCCTGAGATAAGGATTCAATGCAGGTTGTTTATTTGGGAGATGACCCTAGCAAACACTGATAAGAAGTGGGGAAGTGAAATAGGGAAGGGAAGGAAGCCAGCAAAGGGTACATCATCAAGCTGTTTCCTCTGTGGGCAGCTGGGACTCAGTCCTGCCAGGCAACTGTGGGAGAGAGTGTGAGACACTCCCTGGAGTTATCCAGGGTGCAGCTGGGGTATTTATCCCTCGACTTGGTTGAGGCAGCTCCTGGGGATGTTAATTCTCTGGCACTTCCCACTTGCCCTGCACCGTTTTCCCTGCTATTACACCAATAAAACAGCAGTCACAGGTCCTCTGAGTAAGCAGCCAGAGGATATGGAAGGCCCCACAGTGTCTGACACTCACAGGAAAAGATGATCAATCTCTTTAGTAATCAAATACATGCACATTAAAATAACAACAAAATATTATTTTTGACATATTTTAACATAATTTTGACATATTTGAATGGAAAAGATATTTTTCCAAAGAGGAAGATGTTGGAAAACTGGCAGTCATATACTACTGGCAAGAGTAGAAGTTAGTACAATCTTTCTGTAAAAGCAATTTGGGATATGAATCAAAAGTCTTAAAAATATACTTCTCTTTGATCCAGAAACTCTGCTTCTAAGTTATCTGAGAGGATGATCAGAGCAGTGTGCAGTGTTCATCGAATCATTGGTTATACAAGAGAAATAACCAGAGAAATGTGAATGTTCAGTAAGTGATTGGTTAATCTCACATCCATCCATCTAATCCATCCATCCAATGGAATACAATGTAGGCATTTAGACTGATAAAGCAGAAATGATTACCTGGAAATATTTTGACAATATACTGACAAGTGTTAAAATATGATACTCCATTTTTTTAAAATATGTATGTGTGTTGTACATATATAAAACATTCTGGAAAGATGAAAACCAAGATGTTAAAAGCAGCTATTGCTGTGTAGTAGAAATATAGGCATTTAAATTTTTTTTTCTTTTTTTATATACTTTTGTAGTTTCAGAATTATTTATAATGATATTAAAATACCTCATAACAAAATTATTTTAAAATAGTGAACACATATATAGTTTATGAGGTTACTATATAAAGGCCACCTAGGCTACAATGTTACATTAAAAATGCCAGTTGTATAAAATAAATGTAGAATGGTAATTTACTTGTGAAAAACACTCCTGTGAAGTAAAAGCTAAGATACACAACATCTCATCCTAAAGAAAATTTTTGGTTAAATGAAAATCCCTTGATTCTTTTGTAGAAAAATGCCACATGACACCATCCCTTTTCTCTATACAAAAATATGGGTCATCATAATTTTGTCTTGAGTAAAGTTATAGCTTGTGTAATTTTGCAACTTGGAGGAAACCAAGTAGAAACCAAAATTAGAAGTAGATTGTATTTAAAAAGTCATTGTATATCCTGTATCTAGAAACATGGAATAGCAACTGAGAACATGTTTTCTCTTAAGATCAAAACATTGAAGAAATTATGATCAAAATTTTATGGCCTAAAATCATGGTCGCATACATTGTTTAATTTGTTTCTCTCCAAAAGATCTTTGGAGCTAGTGCATTATTACTATCCCTATATCACAGATGAAGTCTCTGAGGCCTAAGAAGTTCTAAATAAGTTTTTTCTACCTAAGCTAACAAAAGCTAAGGAATCAGAGATTTTCTGATTCTTTTTTTTTTTTTTTTGAGACAAAGTCTCACTGTGTTGCCCGGGCTAGAGTGAGTGCCGTGGCATCATCCTAGCTCAAAGCAACCTCAAACTCCTGGGCTCAAGCGATCCTCCTGCCTCAGCCTTCGAGTAGCTGGGACTACAGGCATGCGCCACCATGCCCAGCTAATTTTTTCTATATATTTTTAGTTGTCCAATTAATTTCTTTCTAATTTTAGTAAAGACGGGGTCTTGCTGTTGCTCAGGCTGATCTCGAACTCCTGAGCTCAAACAATCCGCCCACCTCGGCCTCCCAGAGAGCTAGGATTACAGGCGTGAGCCACCGCGCCCGGCCCGATTTTCTGATTCTTAAGCTTATTTTTTTCTTCCAGTACTGTGCTCAAAATTTGGAGTCACAAGGCCTGGCTCTTGTCCCATGCTCTATTAGCTGAATTACGTATGAGCTCATGTTTCCTCATTGGTAAAATAAGTATGATAATATGAATAGATTAGAGCAATTGCTCCTAAACTGCAGCATGCATCAGGATACCATGGAGGGCTTGTTAAAGCACAGATCGCTGCATCCCATTCCAGAGTTTCTGAATTAGTGGGTCTGGAGTGGGATCTGAGAATGTGCATCTCAACAAGTTTGCAGGTGATGCTGATGTTGCTGGTCCAGGGACCACACTTTGAGAACGACTGGCTTAGACATTTTAACTATTGCTCCTATTGAGAGTTTATTCATGTCTGTCCATGGCTTCTAATCACAATTTAGATTGTACATTGTTTATATATTTTCTGTAGATGTAGATTTGTTTTTTAATATCATTTTTTAACTATCTCAGATTTTCCCCAAATTAGTTATTTGCTATGTTGTGCCCTTATGTTGGAATTATGAATATCTCTAATATAAAAATTATTTTGGATAATTATGTTGGATAAGAATACAGTGTTTACAGTTAGCATTGTTAATAATAAAATAAATGTAAAGTATCATCATCATGAAAACAGAACAAATAAAGCAGAAATGAACTGAATATGTGTTGTTTATTTTTTCCTTTCCTTTTCTCCAGCTACTCCTGGAACTTAAAAGTATCTGGATAATCTTCCCATGCTGGAAGAAATCTTTTTATTTGGGTTATAGACTGCAGACCCTCCAATAGAGAAGTGGGCCTAAGAAGGATGAAGTGAATTAGCATTCATCAAGAATCCTTCAACTGCTAAAGACACAACAGTGACTAAGACCCAGCCCTCAAGGAACTGATAATTCAGACAAGTAATCAGAAAGTTGTAATACTTGTATGATAGTGATATGATAACTCACACCTATGAATCCCATGGTTCAACACAGAGTTTCTTTTTGTTTGTCCTGTGTGCATCTTACTCAAGTTTCAAAAGAGAAATCTCTTATCCTAGCATGTTAAGGACAAAGTGATTTTTAAAAAAAATTTATCCATGTAATTCATTAACTTTTTTGAGTCTTCTTAGTCTTTGCCTTTTTCAGACTAAAGGTACTCAATCTTCTCGTATTTTTAAACATTAAAATAAACAATAGCTGCTATTCATATTCCTAAAATGTGCTAAATGGGTTTTCAACCAACTAGATAGAAAAATCTTAAGATTGATGTTGTTGGCCTTTGGAGGCAGTTGTCCTTTGTGATAGAAGATGAAACTGACTGTTGACATTCAATGGTTAGCCCCAGGCCCCCAAAGTTTTCAGAATTAGATCAAGGACCAGAAACTGCTGATGCACAACCTTTTACTCAGCAAGAGAGTCAGGAGAGAACATGTTGATCCTCAAGGAGGTCTGCATACTGTGTCTTGACAATGGGATCCGCTCACCAGCTAATATGCCTTCCCTATTTCTAATCATGGAGACCAGTTAGCAATTTGAGTTTTCTGATACTTCATTTTTACAATGCCATATGTTTTTTGTTTAGCTTCATTCTCTCTCTCAGGGCTTTGGTCTGCAATAGCTCGGGAAGGGGATTTCATGTCTCGTAGCTATCTAATTTAGAATTGCCTTTTCATTTCTGGCAGTAATTTTTAGCATAATACATTAATCAAAGTTGTCTCATTTATTTCCTCTTCTTATTTCTCTCTTTTCACATAACTTTTTTTTGTCTACTTCTTGCACAAAGAGCCAAATAAAAGCCACACGAAAAACATATAATTTGTCCGAATTAAAATAATAAAAATGTTAGGACAATATGGTACTTATTTCTAGGCTTTTTGTACTAAAAACAATAATCCCTTGAATTTATGTTGCAACTCAAGGCACTGTTGCAGATATTTATCTTCCCTTTTATTCTCAGGAGGGAGAAAGATTTATTATAATCCCAATTTTGTAGGTGAAGAATGAAAGATTTGTTCAGAGTTTCAGAGTTAGTGAGTGGCAGAGGTGAGACAAAGGTTCCAGGTTTCTTGATGCCTATCTCAGTATTCTTTGTAGTAGATTTTGTTGCTATAATAGCAAGAACATACTTTTATAACATAATAATAGACATATAAAAGAAACATTGGTTATAACGCTGGTTGTAGGTTATGTTATGTTCTTTAAAGAAGTTTTATGTAGTTTCTTTCCCAACAGTTTCAAATGGATTTGGGGGTGGTTTTTTTTCCCCCTTTTTCTTCTTTTCTTTTTTATTTTTTTAGAGACAGAGTCTTGCCGTGTTGCCCAGGTTGGTCTCAAATTCCTAGGCTCAAGCAATCCTCCTGCTTCAGCCTCCTAATTAGCTCAGACTACAAGCACATGCCACCACACCCAGCTAATTTTTAAAATTTTTTTGTAGAGATTGGGTCTCTCTGGGAGAGACCCAATCAACAGCCGTCCTAGGTGGCCACAAATTTAAATAACAAGATACCACTACTCATCCACTAGAATGTCAAAAAATAAAAACACTGATAGGCCCAGCACAGTGGCTCACATCTGTAATCCTAGCACTCTGGGAGGCCAAGGTGGGCGGATCATTTGAGCTCAGGAGTTCAAGACCAGCCTGAGCAAGAGTGAGACCCTGTCTCTATTAAAAATGGAAAGAAATTAGCTGGACAATTAAAAATATATAGAAAAAAAAATTAGCCAGGCATGGTGACACATGCCTATAGTCCCAGCTACTCAGGAGGCTGAGGCAGGAGGGTTGTTTGAACCCAGGAGTTTGAGGTTGCTGTGAGCTAGCTGATGCCATGGCACTCTAGGCCGGGCAACAGAGTGAGACTCTGTCTCACAAACAAAACAAAACAAAAAAACAAACAAAAACAAAAACACTGATACTACCAAGCATTGGTGAGAATGTGTGGAGCAACTGGAATGCTCCTATATTTATCATATGACGCAGCAAATTCTACTTCAAGAAGATGTATACATGAATGCTCCTACCAGCTTTATCCATGATAGCCCAAACTGTAAACAACCCAAATGTTTATCAACAGGTAACTGGATGAAAAATTTTGGAATATCTTCCTTCAATGGAATACTACTTAGAAATAAAAAAGGAATTAACTATTGATACATGCAAAAAATAGGTGGATCTCAAAAAGAGGCTGGACTAATAAAGTTAGACACAAAAGAGTACACATTGCATGATTCCATTTATCTGAAATAACAAGTACAGTCAAAACTAACTTATAATGTAAAATTCAGATGAGTGGTTTCCTGGGACTTACAGTTGGGGTTGTGGAGGGATTGATTGCAAAAGGGAACAAGGGAGTTTCCTGAGGCGATGGAAATATTGCATATCTTGAATGGGATGGAGGGCACATGGGTATATACATTTGTCTCGTCAGCCTAGAAACGGAAAATGGTGAGTCGGGAACAGGCAGCAGCTGCGGCGCCTCTCCTCTTCTCTCGCTCTCCTCGCCGTCGCCCTTTTGCTTCCGGAAACACGGCCTCAGGTGTGGCTGTCTCTGAAGGCGTCATCAAAGTGTTCGATGACATGAAAGTGCGCAAGTCTTCCATGCCAGAGGAGGTGAAGAAGAGCAAGCAGGCTGCGTGAGGACGAGAAGAACATCATCCTGGCGGAAGGCAAGGAGATCCTGGTAGGTGACGTGGGCCAGACTGCCCACGATCCTGCGCCACCTTTGTCAAGATGCTTCCGGACAAGGACTGCCGCTATGCCCTCCATGACGCGACCTGTGAGACCAAGGAGAGTAAGAAGGAGGACCTGGTGTTTATCTTTTGGGCCCCTCAGTATGCACCCCTTAAGAGCAAAATGATCTATGCCAGCTCCAAGGACGCCATCAACAAGCTGACGGAGATCAAGCATGAATTACAAGCCAACTGCTATGAGGGGGTCAAGGACCGCTGCACCCTGGCAGAGAAGCTGGGGGGCAGTGCTGTCACCTCCCTGGAGGGCAAGCTTTTGTGAGCCCCCTCCGGACCCCTGCTGGAGCATCTGGCAGCCCCAGACCTGTCCCGGGGGGTTGTAGGCTGCCCCCTTCCTGCCAGACCGGAGCGGCTGGGGGGATCCCAGCAGGGGGAGGGCAATCCCTTTACCCCAGTTGCCAAACAGTCCCCCCACCCCCTCGATTTTCCTCCTCCCTCCATCGCTGACGGTTCTGGCCTCCCCAAACTGCTTTTGATCTGCTGATTCCTCCTGGGTTGAAGCAGACCAAGGTCCCCCCAGGCACCCCCGTTGGGGAGGGGGCTGTATTTTTTTAAGAACACCCCTCCTCCTCACCTGTTCCATCCCTTCCCATGCTGCCAGTTTCTAACCAAAATAGTGACTCTGTGCTTGTCCGTTTAGTTCTGTGTATATAAATGGGGTGTTGTGGAGATGACGCTTCCTTTTTCCCCTGGTCTCAGCCACCGGTGGAAACAGGACCAGTAAGGGAGCTTCGATTAGGAAAAAAATAAAAATAAAAAAGACACACACAGACACAAAAAACCAAAAAAACAAAATGGTGCATATTATATAAAACAGAAAATGGTGTGTATTATATAAAAATTATACCTCAATCAAATTGATTGAAAATGAAAGTATTCATGTCTTTGTTATGATTTGCAAACTAGAATTTTCTCAGATGATAACTCTTTCATAGAGGATCCAAATTGGTCTCAACACAGTGCCCAGAGGTAAAACAGGTAACATTTTTACAGTTTGGTAAGAAGTAGGCCACTGACCTGGGGGGAGCTGTTCCAGCAATCGCTGTGGGGTAATTCTCAGTCAAGCGCTGGCTGAAGGTGATGGCTGGATGCAGACTGGCAGGGTCTGAATCTAGCCCATCATTTGCTAGTTGAGTGACCTTGGAAAAGTTACTTAATTTCTTTAAGCATCAGTTTTCTCATGCATAAAATAGGGGTAACAATGGTCTCAGTGTTTTAGCGTGTACAAAGATTAAATGAGACAGCATAGGTAAGCAGCCCAGGTTATAGAGAAGGCTTCGTAAGTATTAGCTGTTGTTTCTGGTCTCACCTCTTCCAGCAACATGGAGATAGGAGGAGGAAGAACACAGGCAGGGGCCAGTCTATGTAGATATGCATCTGTTTATTCCCTGGTTTCTGCTTTTCCTTCATGCTGTATAGAAGGCTCTCATGAAGGGAATATTGTCCTCTATTCCCAGGAGAAGGATGGAGATTGGGGACGTTAGGGTGAACCCGAGGCATTGGACTGAAAGAAAGCACAGAGCTGAGTCTGCAGCATTCTCAACCGGTCCTAATGGTTTTGAGAAGCAGATGAATCTAACGGCAGGCTGCTGCTCCCGCCAGCTACCCTCCTGTCCGCACCGTAAAAGGTAGTTCTGGGCCACAGCAGGCACAGGTAAAAATAAAGCCCCACGACATATTGCCTCATGACTCAAGCAATTGCAAATTTGGTTTAGATTTCCAAAGTGAAAGTGAGTAAGTGGATTTTTAAATTTTTCTGTGGAAAAAAAGGATAATAAGCGAAAACATTCTGGAAGATTCATGTATTCAGAAATACTTTCCCAGTAGCTCCTATTTGTGTGTGTGTGTGTGTGTGTGTGTGTGTGTGTGTATGTGTATGTGTTGGGCATTTTTATGGAGTTATTTGGTAGAGTTTTAAAACTTTGGGATATGAAAACTACCTGATTATTTCTTTTGCTTTGAAAATTCTGCCTGAGTCCCCTATTCTTGAAATCTTAAAATGAATGAATAATTACCTTATAAGCTATTGTGCACATTGGTTTGCAAAGGAGAAAATGCAAGGAACCAACTTTGCTTAAATGGAATGAACCTTTACAATTGAATCCTTTTTTTTTATGTATGCGTCCTGAATCCCTTAGATGGTTTTGTTCCCAAGGCAACGTGGAAAGTCAGAGGGGATGTTGCAACACATCACCCATGGCAATGGAAATGTAAGTCTAAAATTGAAGACATCTGTAGGAACAATGAGCAGCTCAATGTCTAGTGCCCTGAACCCAGCGAAACACCCAGGTCTTTCTTGGCAAAAACCATCTCATCTTTATCTCCCTGGTTAATGTGATAATGTGAGCTAGTCCAGATTAACCAAACATGAGAAACTGACTGAGATTTTCCCATTTGTCACTTATTTAAGAAGAGATTTTTCTCATGAAAATATCTGATTGGATGACTATTTCAAGTAACATGTGTAAATTTAGTTTCTCTTGTTCGTGGTATGATTCTGAGACATTTAAGAAATTCGGCCCTTTCTCCCTTTCTCCGCCATCCTGGTGTGTGTGGTTGACTCCATTTCTCGCCATGTCTTCTCAAAAGACTTTCAGAATCAAGTGATTTCTAGCCAAGAAACAAAAGCAAAATCATCTCATTCCCCAGTGGATTTGGATGAAAACTGGTAATAAAATCAGATACAACTCCAAGAGGAGACTTTGGAGAAGAACCAAGCTGGGTCTATAAGGACTTGCACACGAGATGATGGCACACATATTTACGCTGTATCAAGGTCACTATCATCTTACCATATCAAGCTGAAAATGTCACTACCATCTGGTCAGACACATTTCACTGGGAAAGTGATTTTTCTCTTTGTTTATATGCTCTGCTCTAATAAGCCGGTTCAGTGATAAATATGTGAGACCTTTTGTTTGGGAAAAAAAAGAAATTTGAATGTTAGCACGAGGGAAAAACTAAACAGAATAACTGAGTATTTGGGGAAACAATTTAGTCTACTATGAAAAAAATATTAGATGGAGGCTTGGAACACTTAGCAAAAAAAGTTTAACCCATAATCAGAAGATTTTAGAAATAATTCTAGCTCTACTACTAATGTTTCTGAACAAATTGTGTCAACTCTCTGAACAGTTTCCTCTTCTTGAAAATAAGGGGGTGAGGGTTGGATGTTATGGTCTCAAGCTCTATGATTCTGCCCTCTCTAAACAAAGATGAAATTTTCAAGATATCTGTGCATAGAGAGGCAGGGCGATGCCTTCATAGCTATAGTGTGGTTTCTCAACCTTTTCATTAACTAATTATCTGATATTTAAGATATATAAAAGATATAAGGAATTAAACAGTAGTTATGTTGTTATATAACTGTCAGGTAAAGATGATAGTTTGAATACACACATATAATTTCAATCCCTCCTGAACTCCCACTTAAACTACACATAGAGGAATTTTTAATTTAAGGCATAAACCTACAATGACAAGGAGAATATAATTGTCTTCCCAACCGAATGGTGCAACCTAAAAATTGCACATCACAGACACTTCCTAGTTGATTTCTTCTTTTAACATCCAGGCTTAGTTTGTATTTTGTTTCACGTGCCAACGGGAATCCACAGCATTTTAGAAGGTGGAAAGCAGATGCATAATTAGGAACTCACTGAGTAAATCTCAGAAAGCCAAATCCTAAACTGACATTGGGAAAAGATGAGAACTGGATTTACACCACATTATCCTGAAATGCCTCAGTATTGGTGGCACCAGGGGTGCAGGCGTGGAGGGTGAGGGAAACAGAGGCTGCAGTAAGGAGCACTGGCTGACAGCTAAAGGGGATCGGGAAGAAGCACTTGGATCCTGGGTCCCGCAGCGCTGCGCACTCCTGGGAGGTAGCCCCATCCACCCAGTACCGCCACAGCTGCAGTGTGAATGCTCGTTCTCTGCAGACGATGAAACAGAGAGTCTGTGAACTGGAAGAGAACAGGCACAATTGATTGAGAGTGTGGATGCCGTACCTTAAAGAAGAGGATTAAATAAATGTATGTATTAATTGTTGAATCCCCCTAACTTTCTTCTTCCACTCAGCTCCCAAAATATTGGCAGCCAAATGAGTGAGTAAATGAAGAAAGAGGAAGACACAGCATACAAAAACAGGATATATACAGTGCAGGGGAAAGATGAAAGGACTTCCCAGGATGGTCGGGAAGGGAGTTGCTAGAATAACAACTGTGCACCAAATGTAAAGCCTGGTTGGAGTAGTGAGACCCAAGAGGTATAATGTCATCATCTTTTCGAATTCAAAATTGGCTGAGTGTGCCTGGCCCAATGCTCATTTGCACTTGGCTTTCCTTGGTCATGTGCAGATGAAGTTCCGGTCTCTTTCCCTCCTTTTTGGGTCAGTCGAGGACACTCATTTCCCCCATTGGCATGTGCTGCTAGGACCTGTTTCTGAGAGCTGCAGGTCGGTCAAGATGAGACTGGAAGTAGCAAATACAAACCATATTCCTGCCCGATGTCCAGTACTGGCCAATGCTACACTGCCAACTGCCCCTGCTGTGGTGAGACATTTCTCAGGACTCACTCATTCCTTGGTCCACTGACTCCCTCAAAGGGTTTTGGTAAACTCTCAGTGAAGATAAAGCCAGACTATGACCCAGAATCATAGTCTTCCTCTGTAAATTCCTATTTTCTGCTTGACATGATTTTTATGAAATTTACTCATGTTGATACATTTAGTTCTAGTTCATTTATTTTCTCAGCTGTAGATTGTTCTGTTGTTTTAACTATGCTATAATTTATGAATCTGTTCTTTTGTTGTTTGGATTTTTAGGTTGTTTACTTTTTTGTTATTACAAATAATGCTTCTATGAATATTTTTGCACATGTCTCCCTGTGAACATGTAAAAGACTTTCTCTTTGATATTTACTCAGAGTGGTATTACTGGATTATAGCATTTGTTTATAACTTAATGAATATTTCCAAAATTTTTTTTTTTTTTGAGACTCTCACTCTGTTGCCCAGGCTAGAGTGCCGTGTCGTCGCTCAAGCGATCCTTCTGCCTCAGCCTCCCAAGTAGCTGGGACTACAGGCATGTGCCACCATGCCCAGTAAATTTTTTCTATATATTTTTAGTTGTCCAGCCAATTTCTTTCTATTTTTAGTAGAGACAGAGTCTCGCTCTTGCTCAGGCTGGTCTTGAACTCCTGAGCTCTAATGATCCTCCCATCTCGGCCTCCCAGAGTGCTAGGATTACAGGCATGAGCCACCGCACTCAGCCTTATTTCCAAATTTTAATATGTAATTTTGCCAATTTTTACTCCCTCCATCAATGTATAAAAATTTTTGGTGTTCTACGTTCTCACCGATACCTAGTCTTGCCAGACTTATTAAAGTTTGCTAATTAAATATGTGTAAAATGTTTTCTCATTGTATTTTCATTTTCCTTTACATGTGACAAATGAGATTGAATATATTTTAATGTTTATTGACCATTTAGGTTTCCTTTTCTGTGATTTGCCTGTTCATATTTTTGATGCATTTCTCTATTTGGTTATTTATCTTTTTCTCTGAATTATAATCCTTTGTTTGTTATAGGTGTTGCAAATATCCTTTCCCAGAGTGTGGTCAACCTCTTGACTTTTATTATAGTGTCTTATTTTTGGTAAACTTTAAAAAATTAAAGTATAATAGACACAAATAAAGTATATAAATCTTAAGGGTGTAGTTCAATAAATGTTCACAAATGAATATACTTATATAAACACATTACGCGTCCTTTGATGCATTTTAAAAATGTAATTCAATTAATGAACTTTTCCTTTCATGGTTTGTGATTTTGTGTTTTGTTTAAGAAATACTTCCCTATCCTAATGTCATAAACATATTTTTCTTCTAAACATTCTGAAATTTTGTTTTTTTGCATTTCACGGACCTGGAATTGTTTTGTGTATGTGTATAGTTTGAAGTAGTGAATAACCATTTATTCAACCACTAATTATTGGCCCTCAATATGCTGTGATCTGCAAATCACCACTTTCATGCATCAAGATTCCATATGTGTGTGGGTCTAATTTCTGGGCACTCCATTGTGTTCCACAAATCACTTTGTCTAGCTTTGCAATGTAGGAGAGAGAAAGTAATATCTTTGTCTTACCCATCACAAAGTTCACAGCTGATACACCTGTAGTAAAAGACATGTTAACATGATAAAACATACAAATTTATTTAATTTAAGTTTTACATGATTGCCTTTGGAAATGAAGACCCAAAGAAACAGGGAAACGTGGGTTTTTATGCTTAGGTTTGATGAAGAGTGGGCAGTCTTGCACAGATGTGTGAGTGAACAAAGGGGGTATGATCCGTTGGTTATAAACTGGGGGGAACTTAGTAAGGACTGTTTATTCAGATTCTTCTTGGTGCCTTTGTGTCTTCAAGGATAAGGATATTCCTTTCCTCTAGGTACAGGGATGTTAGAATGAAGGTATTATGACCTGCTCTGAGGGAAAAAGGTGAGCGAAAGGGGAGAGTGACCTTCCTGCTTTAGCTGTTTCTTCAAATGCCACGGTACCACATTGTGGAGTCGTATTTTATGAACCCCATCAGCAACGATACCTGTGGCCTTAATTACTGTCACTTCATCATAAAATTTGATATTGGGTAGAGCAAAAATTGCTCTATGTTTTGTGCCATAAGCTCCCATTTGGGCACTGAAGCGTGAAAGCATTCAGATGGTTCTACAAACTCGGGTTGATGAAGGAGAAAATGCACCAGATTTGTGGTTACGGGGCTAAGCCCCAGGTCTGCCCTATCCGGCTATGTGACTTTGGGCTGCTCACTCTTCTGTCTGGGCCTCAGCTTTTCAATCTTAAAACTGTAAATCTGAGTGGCTCCATAAGGTGTCTTCCAACTCAGAAAATCCCAACTCCATCATACCTACTTGGCTGTACTTCCCACAACCTACCCCCTCTGCCTCAATGAGCAGATTTTGTGTGTGTGTGTGTTCTTGTGTTTGAGGACTAAACTGGATTATCAATCTTTGTCCTTTTAAAGTCTTCTCAGCTCTTATCAAATATCTAAGTTCAGAAGAGAACAACTGTCATCGATTTCTTATAACTGTTTCATCTATTAATATTTTGTTCATAATTTCTGAAACAACTTGATTTACACAAAGATTTTAGTTGGTCTCATTGAGACTGTAAAAATATCTCTTCCTCTTTCAGAATGGATTATTTTGAGCAGTGATATAAATGAAAATCAGCATGTAGTTTTATCATGGCCAGTCTGAACTGGAACAAGTAGAAGAAATGTTCTTGCCCTTATAAAGCAGTTCTGCAGTTACATGCTATTACTAGTGTGCTTCACGTTAAGAAGCACATTTGTTCATTTACCTTTACAAAATAAATACTTAGTTGGAGGGTGAGTGTAATTATTCACACTACTGAAGACTTAAATTTTTATCTTTTTTTAAATATATAAAATATTATTTTTACAAATATGGCATGCTTCATGAATTTGCATGTCATATTGCCCAGGAACCATGCTAATCTTCTCTGTATCCTTCCAATTTTCTTCATATATGTGCTGCCAAAGTGAGCATAAAGACTTAAATTTTTAAAAACAAGGATTCATGATGGGAGTTCATCTAAAATATTATTTATTATATTGTTGAAAGTATGGCAAGGCAGATATGATGGAGTTAGGATTTTCTCAGTTAGACAGGATCTATGGGGCCAGGCAAATCTACGTGTCTTAAGATGAGAAAGCTAAGACCCAGACAGAAGAGTGACTTGCTCAAGGATTCAATTTAGGAGACCCTTGTGCCCCTGAAACTCTTCTGTGTGAATTGAGATTTATCTATGTGTTTTTGTTCATAATGTCAAATTACAATGTTCTACATACATTCAAGGATAGATCTAGGTTGTGTGGAATCTAAAGTAATTCAATTTAAGAGTATCCTTGGAAAAAAAAGACACAAAATTACGAATATAAAATTAAGTATAAAAGTAAACATTTATTTAGAATAGAAAAAAATCACAACAAATTATGAATATTTAGAGATTCCAGTGCCTTTCTTCTGAGATCTCTTTAGGCAATTTACCAGAGACACATGCAGTAATGTTTCCAAGCACAGCCTGCCTTCGCATCCCCGTCTAGCACACTCCATAACCCCCAGAAACTCCAGAACTCATGGCTTTATCAGGTTTTTGGTAAATCTGCTTTTTTGTGCATCACGCACATTATTTTACTAATTGTAAAGAGTGATCAACAAAGTAAGAAGTGGTGTAATACAGAAAATAAAGGAATCTATATTTCATTTTTCTGTCATAACAGAAGTCTGAAATTATATTTGTCATCATGTATAACAGAAGACATGGAATTCAGCTAAAAGTAAAAATAAAGAAAAAATGATACCTTTTATTCATTGTCTGTTACATGCCAAACTCTCCCTCTATTTTAGATGAGGAAACAGAGGCTCATAAAAGGTAAGCAGCCTGTCCGAGGGGACCCGGGTATTTGCATTCTCTCACCCCCACCTCCCACCAATGATTCCAGAAATGACTCTTTTCAGGGCCTAGTGCACAAGATGCAAAATGACAAATGAGGCCCAACTGGCAAGCTCAGAAGGACAGAACATCTCCCCAAAGATGCCAGACTTACATCCTGTTGGGAGCCTTCCTAACAAAAATAACAAACCACACAATTGGTTGGAGGTAGATTTTCAGTTACTATCTGACATTTGAGTTTTAAATACTTTACATAACTGCAGCCTGCTATGTACCCATGTGCGCTGATGCCAATTATATTTCCTCTTACTTTGTAATTGTCTCCTTTTTTATCACCTGGTACAGTGCCATATTCAAAACTTTGATTTCCAGGATATAGCACATTGGATTTATCTGAACAAACCACTTCAATACCCACTTTCAATACCTGGGTGATGAAAAGTATTTAATTTAAAAAGACTGTACCTTATGAGCCTGGTAAGTATGTTAAGTGTGCTAGAGCATGTTGTCTGAGAGCTGAGAGAACTAGTCCTGGTGCTCTCCCTACTACTAACTAATTTTCTGTACATTGATGATTTCTCGGCTTTGGCTGCAGGCTATAAAATTCTTAACTCCTTACAACGTGGGGTCTTTGGCTATGAAATGAAAGTATCAGACTTGGAACTCTGAAACAGTCCATGGTTTTTATTTTACTTTTTACAGAGGACCTTTATATGAGAATGTTTATCCCAGTATTATTTGTAGCGGTGGCAGGGTGGGCATGGGGCTGGGGATGATACCAGCGGAAGTAACCCAGGGAACTATACTGTGACAGCGGTTAAGTAATTCATATTGGAAAATTACCATGGGTTGTCGCTCAGCTGTTAGAAGCACCAAACTAGATGTACATGCTGCAATGTGCATAGATTTTTAAAAACATATGATACAGTGAAAACAATAGGAACAATCAGTATAGTATATTCCCATTTACATATATTAAAATGTGCATTTTAACACAAAGTAACAATACGCATTTTACAAAGATAAGTGGATATTTAAATACATATATCAAAGATATCAGGTGCCACAATTTGTCCTGCTATTGGGCATGGAGATCAAGGAAGAAAGGGTGTCGTGGTGGAAAGAAGGACCCTGCATAGACCAATGATTCCAGGATGCTATAAAATAAAAGATATGATTAATTCAATCCTGTGCACTTGAGGTTAAAATTTCAAAGTTTTGTAGTGGCAGCTTGCTTGCTCAAGAAAGACTGTGGGCCTGTATTGTAAGAGTCAACATGAAAAATACGGACTGAGAAGAGTATGAAATATAAATTTAAGCTAACAAATATTAATAGATGAAGTGAAAACCAATTTAAAAATTGGTAAAGTAAGGAGAAGTGAATTTCATATTAATTCAAAAGTACCGATAAAATCAGGAGAGATGAATTTAAGGAAACAATTAGAATATGTATGTTAAAATCAGTTCGTCAATGCACATGTGTGCATGTGGGTCAGATTTGAGTCTTGAGGAATTTACAGGAGATCTACATGTGATAATAATGAAAGGTTAAATGTTGTCAGTGTTGGACACTCACTAGCTTCATCATTTCTGTAGTCTTTCCTTCCTGCAGCCAGATTATCTTTGGCTCCACTTTCTCTGGCCAACACTGGGCTTCCTTTTCTTTTGGCTGCTGTCTTGACATGCACATTATTGCTATTTCTTTTAAAGAAGTAAATAGTTCCTGCTTTGGCCACACGCAATACAAACTCTCTCTCTTTCTCTCTCTCTCTCTCACACACACACACAGAGCTGCTCCTAAAACTCCGAATAAAGCTAACCCTACCATTAGTGGTTTAGGAATGAAATTTAATACAGGGTAAAAGGGGTAGCGTAAATACGATGATATGAACAAAAATGTCCCAGAGAATTCCAAGAAGTTATTTGATCCATAAATAAAGAGACGGCAAGGGCCAGACTTTTCTTATTCTTCATCATATTCTCCTTCTCCATGGTCCAAATCTAAGTATTTAAATTATATTACTATATATGGTATATATATATATATATATAGCATAGTTTAATATTTTATCTAGAAAAATAAACTTCTGATGATCATAAATCTCTTTACCAGGAGGGGATTGAGTTTCAAACCCCCTGCAGCCTTTTTCTGTGGCTGCAACTTAATGATTTTTTGTCTTTGGCTGTGGGATTTTGCCGTTGTGTTCAGAGGCTTTATAGGGTTAGTAAGTTTCAATACAGAGGTTCAGGATAATGTCTGTTGCTTAGAATGAACAGAAGTTGAACTATAATGTTGTTATTTTTACTTATCTGTTATTCACGCGGAATGAGAAGGTTCAGGTCAATGGACTCCCCAGATAACTGGAGTTTTTATTTACGGCAGTGTCGGGGGAGGCAGCCTGGCACAGTGGATGGACCCTGGAATAAGACTGCGTGGACTGAATCCTGCTCTGCCAGTGATGAATTGTATGGCCTTGGGCAAGCTATTTAACCTCTTCATATTTTATGGGGTTATTGTGAGGATTAAAAGAGGTATTTTTTGTAAAAAAAAAAAAAAACTTAGAATAGCTCCTGGCACATAGTAAGCATTACATGTTAATTAAATCAAAATGAAAGTAATACACTTCAGCAAGTGTTATTAAGGTATATGTAGATGACCTTGGATGACTGTGGTTCTCATTTTAAGTTATACTGTTTTTTTTTTTTTAATAGTTTTCTGCCTCCTCTCTTTGTGTTGGCTGCCAGTTGACTTCATTCCTAGTACCTATCCTTACTCTCTTATTAAATGACTGTTTCTAATTTTGGATGGCCTGGGAAGTGAGGAAATCAATTAATTAGAATTATGTCCAAAATTAAATTGAATAGTTTGAAGATCTTTCTTCTGAATCATACATATGGTCCTTATTTCTTGGATGAGGAGACATCTATCTT
Organism: Avahi laniger; assembly: GCA_963575035.1. NCBI lineage: Eukaryota > Metazoa > Chordata > Mammalia > Primates > Indriidae > Avahi > Avahi laniger. Next base: position 6,939 of record CAUYSK010003783.1, on the reverse strand, counting down.
GCTTGATCAGAAATGGTTATTCTCCCTCCTCTTCCAATGCTCTGCTATATTCTAAATAACTGAGGTCGGTTGCTAAGTGCTCTCTGGTTAACAGGGTTTATCACACTTTCTTTTATTCTGTCAATAATTCTGCACCCAGTATCACAGTTCTTTGCCCTTTCCTCCCCATTTATACAATGCTTGCATGTAGCAGCAGTCACTCTGGGACAGCGCAGAATACGCTGGGCTAAGGGAAGACGAATCGATATCACAGTAGAGGATGGCTCTCTGCTCTTCTCTCTGCTCATGTCTCCAGGGCAGAAAGCAGAGAACTGCCATATCTGCGAGCTTCTGGACTAAGCAAGACCTCCTTTTTTTTTTTGAGATCGAATCTCACTCTGCTGCCCAGGCTAGAGTGCCATTGTGTCAGTCTAGCTCACAGCAACCTCAAACTCCTGGGCTCAAGCAATCCTCCTGCTTCAGCCTCCCCAGTAGCTGGGACTACAGGCGCACGCCACTACGCCTGGCTAATTTTCTCTATTTTTAGTTGCCTGGATAATTTTTTTTTCTTTCTTTCTTTCTTTTTTTTTTTTTTTAGTAGAGCCCGGGGTCTCGTTCTTGCTCAGGCTGGTCTTGAACTCCTGACCTCAAGCAATCCTCCTGCCTCGGCCTCCCAGAGTGCTAGGATTACAGGTATGAGCCACCGTGCCCGGCCTAAGCAAGACTTCTTAAGTGTTTTTCAACCTAACCTGTCTTTTCTACATGAAATTAGGTGCAGAATTTCAATCGTGATGTGTGAAATGAGGCAAAGCTATTGAAAACTCACATAAATCATCACTACTCCCTCCACTCCCTTCCATTTAAAATGCCCAATAACCAAAAAAACAAATAAACCATGCTTTTGGAATTATTCTTCTTGGCTTTGCAGCTAATGGAAAAAGTGAGCTTAAGAGAAATCTTGAAGGTAGCCAAAGAGATCTTAATTTGAGGTATGGTCATAAAATTTTAGAGTTGGAAGGGTCTTTAAGGGTTAGTTAGTTCAATCTCCATATTTTCAGATGAGGAAACAGACCAGGAAAAGTGAAGTCACCTGACAAAAATCACAAAGTCAGAATTGATATTTTCAATGCCAATGAGACTATGATTTTTATATTGCCACAATGGAAGTTCTCTGTTCCCTGAGTGAGGAGACTGTATTGATCACCTCTGCCAAGGCCATGATACCTACCACAGGCCCTGGTAGGTACATATTGTAAATTGTGTACACATTGTGTACACATTGTAAACTGGTGTCTGTCAGTTGCAAGTGATTAAAAGACAAACAAACAAACAACGTCATCAACAAAACCCCAGCCTAAATTAATTAAGGAAAAGGGGAAATGTATTTGAGTAATTATGTTATTGAGAAATATAGGAGGAGTTTTGGCTTCAGGCATCGCATGATCTAGGAGCCCAAATAACATCAATACCATGTGATTTCTCTGTCATAGATCTCTTCCACTCTCTGCTTTTCTCAGATAGGTTCTTCCCTCCTATTGGAAAGATGATGACAGCAGCTTCAGACTCTATATCCTCTAGGAAAGGCCAGTAGGAAAGAGCCAATATCTCTTTCCCAGGAATCCCAGAAATAGACTCATAGCATCCTACTGGCTCTGCCTGGGACAATGTGCCATCCACAAAGCAATCACAGGGGCCAGGAGAAACTTGATACATTGATTGGCTTCAGCTTGGGTCACAGATAGAATTAGTACACAAATGATCTGCAAAAAAGTTAATATATACATGTCATTTATGATTTTCTAATAAATAATTATATAGTGCTTATTCTGCCAGGCTGTTCTAAGAACTTTATGAATATTAATCCATTTAATCATTTTAACAACTCAATGAGATAGGTATTAACCCCATTTTAGAAATGAGAAAACCAAGTCACAGAGAGGTTAAGTAATATGGCCAAGGTCACACAGCTTGTAAGCAATAGAGTAGCCACAACTCCAACTGAGACAATCTTGCTCCTGAATACCCGCTTCTGCATTGCATAAACCAAGTAATTTCATTCTTTCTCTTTATCTAGTACAGCCATCTTCTTAACTACAACAGTTTACTAAGCAGGGACTATGACTTTTCCACTTTCTGGCCATGAGAAAGCTGATTAACAGAAAGGATAAGTGGTTTACAAAAGGTGCACTAGCAGGCCCTGAAGTAAGGGCTGCTCTCACTTAGTGTAAGTAACAATTAGTTCACAGTGTCCTGGGCTTCCTTTATAGAGAGGATTTGGGCTCTTGTGGATGTGTTCACATGCACACTGTATTTGCTAATTCCTGAAACTGAGAAGATTTGCCAATAAGCTTCTTGGAGATGGATGACTTCTTAAATGTCAAATGAAACATTGAGTCATTAATTTGTGTTCTTTAAAATGTCAGGAAAAACCATTATTTTTGCAGATGGAGCTTCAGTGTGGTCTGATTCTGAGTCTGTGAAATGACTCCTGTCTTTGAGAAGAATTGTTCTTTTCTTATTTTGAAATGATGTTGTGTTGTCCAGAGAAGAATGATCTAAGACTGAGGTCCCCAAGCCCCGGTATCAGTCAGTGGCCTGTTAGGAGCCAGGACGCAGGGCTCTGCTGCCCTACTCCTCCATCCTGGGCTCCGTCGGTGGAAAAATTATCTTCCATTAAACTTAGGAAGAGGGTGGCGCACACAGTAGGAGGTAAGCGGAGGGTGAGCCAGCAAACTTCATCTGTATTTACAGCCGCTCCTCTCCCCATTGCTCGCGTCACTGCTTGAGCTCCCCACCTCCCCACCCCCATCCGTGAAAAAATTGTCTTCCATGAAACCAGTCCCTGGTGCCAAAAAGGTTGGGGACCACTGGTCTAAGAGACAGTGCTGGCCTCTGAGCCCAATTTAATGTGGGACAATAGTTTTAATTACTCCTTGTTACCTCCAAGGTGCTTGTACCCATGCTAGCCTGGTCTTCTCAGAAACTCCCCAGACAGCTAGTGGCTGTCCTGCCCTCTTGCCAACTTCCTTCTCCCTCTCACCGCAGTAGCAGAGCTCTGGGTGATGTGACCTTCAGAATCCATTTCTACTTCTCTTATTTTAAACCATTTTCTTGCAGAGCACAATAGGCGCTGATAAAGTCGATTTATATCTCAAGAGAATGTTGTAGTTGAGTAATTTAGCTCTCAGGCAAGTACCAAATAATGACCAGTGCCAGTAGAGAGTTAGAACTTTGAGGCTTTGGATCTATTTCTCCACACACCTGTCACTTTCGTCCAGGTATTGTAGGTGATTAGGAGCCGGAATTAAATCAGCAAAAAGTAACCTGAAGTCTGAATGATATTCCCCCTGCCACCAAGTTCCCTTGTGAAGGGCGAATTGGAGAGGAGGGGTTAGCGCTGCCTCTGCAGACCAGCGAACCTCCAGCTTTATACAGAACGACTTTAGCACCGCCAGCTCCTCCTCTTACTTGCTTCCTCTTTCATCATGACCCAGCTTGGTCATCTCAAAATTGTTAGCTTGTAGGAGATGGCTCCCAATCTGTCTCTGTGTCTCAAATTACATGGTGAGGCTCACCACATAATTTACAGGAAGCAAAATTAATTTTGGGGGGGTGGGTAACTGCCTTGACAGTGTGAGAGACCGCCGTCTTGTATCTTACCAAGACTCGGTGTGAGTGTGCTATTTCACGTGCTGCTGAGCGTCACATTTATAAAGCAGTCTGAACAGGCACAGCAATATGGCATAGAGCCAAAAGCACTGAATTGCATGTTAAAAGCTCTGTTTTGTTTTTTTTTTGAGACAGAGTCCTGCTCTGTTGCTCAGCCTAGAGTGCCATGGTGTCAGCCTTGCTCACAGCAACCTCAAACTCCTGGGCTCAAACAACCCTCCTGCCTCAGCCTCCCTAGTAGCTGGGATTACAGGCATGCACCACCATGCCTGGATAATTTTTTTTTCTATTTTTAGTTGCCCAGCTAATTTTTTTCTATTTTTAGTAGAGATGGGGTCTCATTCTTGCTTAGATTGGTCTCAGACTCCTGACCTCAAGCAATCCTCCTGCCTTGACCTCCCAGAGTGCTAGGATTAACAGGCGTGAACCACTTGGCCTGGCCAAGGCTCCGTTTTTTCAACTCTAGAATCATCTTGCTGGGTGATGTCAAACAAATCAAAATCTTTCTGATCCTTTTTTTTCCATCTTGTGGACTGAAGAAATAATTTAGATCATTTTTAAAGGTCTGCTTCCTACTGGAAGAATCAAATTTGTATCTATGAAATAAGATTAAAAATATTAACAATTATTTTCTATTTCTGCAGTCTTGGAAAATGTAGATGACTGTTTGCCCCTGTGTAACAGACAAGAAAACGGAGACACACCTAACGCCAAAACCCTGAGTGCTTCAGAGAGGCCGTATTCCCTCCTATGAGACTTGGTCACACAGGCCATGCTGGCTCTTCCACTCTGGGGAGTGACACAGTAAAGTCAGTGGGTATGGATAGTTTGGTTCTCAGATCACTCAGCTGGGAGATGATATTTAGAACGATGGCTGAAAAACAATTCCGACCAAGCAAAGCATTAGTCAGCTTGGGAAAAACGTTATGGGTTGGGAGGAACTTTTCAGGGAAAGAGAGAGGTAACAGTATATTCTATTCATCCCAAGAGGACCATTGCTGTAAATCAGAGAGGAAAGGATTTGTTTTGGACCCACACGGAGAAAAGGGAAGCAGTGAGGAAAAGCTGTCTGGCCTGGGAGTTAGAAGACTTTACTTGTAGTCTAACTCTGCCAAATCCTTAGCACAGGGAAGCTGCATACCCTTTCCGGCCTTAATTTTTCTTTTTCTTTCTTTCTTTCTTCTTCTTCTTTTTTTTATGAGACAGTGTCTTTCTCTGTTGCCCCAGCTAGAGTGCAGTGGCATCATCATAACTCACTGCAACCTCAAATTCCTGGGCTCAAGCGATCCTCCTGCCTCAGCCTCCCGAGTAGCTGGGACTACAGGTGCTTACTACCATGTCCAGCTAATTTTTCTATGTTTTTCTCGCACTTGCTCAGGCTGGTCTCCAACTCCTGGCCTCAAGCGATCCTCCTGCCTTGGCCTCCCGAAGTGCTGGAATTACAGATGTGAGCCACCGCACCCGGCCATCTCAATTTCTTTATCCATAAATGGGAGGAAAATACTAAGTGGTCTCTAAACTTCTCTAAGCTCTGATACCTACTAGATTCCTTCCAGTAACTACAAACCCACTCCTGTGCCATTGAGGATCATTTGGGGGCTTCTCTTTAATTTTCAAAGCAAACCCTAAGTGATCAGAATGATTTCTGTCCCCACTGTACCCTTCTTCTCCAGCTCTGTGTTCTCTTTAGCTGACAAACACCTCCCTATAAGTAGCCTTATCACAGCCTGCTTTGTATCACAGAGAGCATCATCTTCCCCTCTCTCCTGTTGTGGGCTTTTGGCAAACAGGAAGCAAGTCATTCATTTTAGGTTCTCCTGAAGCATATGGTGAATGTGGCCTTCCCTTTTGTTTATTAGAATTGCATATGCAGGAAATTGTAAGTCTATGATTGCTCAATATTTCAAGTATCACATTTCTCAAATTTTCAATGCAAACAATTTAATAATTTCCTGTGTAACTTTCATGGTATGCAACTATGCAAATATAGTACTCCTTTTCTTATGTGTACAATTACTGGTTCACACTTTTTTTCATTAAGAGAGCAGCAACTTACATCTGTATATGATTGTATGTACACATGACAGTTTGTACGTGTCTACATTTTTTCTCCTGTGCCAGTATATATTTTATTGGCTTAAAGAAGTGAGCAATTTTTACATTTGTTTTTCATGTTTATGTTGGAGTCGTGGTCACAACTGTTTCTCAGCCTTTCTTACTAGTTGCTCATTATGAGGCCCTTATGCAGAATTTTAAATCTTAAAGGGTCCTTCAGGGTCATCTCTGATCTAGCCCCTTATTTTATAGTTGAGAAACTAAGGCCCAGAGACTATAAGGAGTCACTGTCAGTCACAGCCAAGGGCAAGCTAGAACTGATGGGTCTAAGTCTCAGCCTAATGGTTGTTTCCTTGCTACATATAGCACAGCAATATTTATAGATATATAACATAAAAACCTAGGTTTGTATATATAAACATAGACATACTTATGTTTTGTTACATTCTGTTACAGAAAGGTAGAGAGATTTAGGTATAAACTTCCCCCTTGAATGTCTTAGAGATGTACATCTGTGTGAGTATTATTCATTGGTTGAAGAAAACATTGCTAGGTAAGGAGAAGGTACGTATCCTGTTTCTTTAGAAGCCTATTTCACGCTGTGCCAAGGGGGTAGAGTACAGGTACTGGTTAATAATTTATAGTATATATTCATCTCCATTCCTCTTTGACTAAAATATTAATTCTCCATTGATCATCGTTATTTGCTTTTTAGCCAGGCAATATACAGTGTGCAGAGAGTTTGATGAAAGGATTAATGCTCAGACTTTTCATGGCCCCCTGTGCTCTGCCAGTAATTTACTGACTTTATTTACTTGTGGTAATGAGCACACCATGGAGAGCGTGCCAGCTGCTTGGGTTGTCCTGGGTGCCTTGTTTCTAGGGCAGGACAATATAAAAAGCACAGTTGGTTTTTTTCTAATTTAGCATTTGCAGCATGTACCTGCATTTTTATTAGTTTTCATGGAACAATACATGTGAATATAGAATATAAAAAATCTCAGACTGACTTCTATTAGTAAAGTGAACTTATTTTTAAATATCTTGAGAAGCATTTGGAGGGGGTGTGTGTGTGTGTGTGTGTGTGTGTGTGTATGTGCGCTCACGCATGTGTATAGAACCACAGTTAAGGTTACCAAAAGGAAGGATTATAATTCTCCCTCCCTCCCTACATCCACCTCTTACCACCATCAAAAAGTAGTATATTCTCCATCCTTATTCTTCCTATAAAATAAG